>QRDG01001842.1:35000-306471 GCA_012064385.1 Puccinellia tenuiflora
GCTATGAAATCGCTTAGCTGCCCTTAATTAATGATCATTAATTAAGTAGTAGTGAGGCTACAACATCCTGCTGGTTGCACAAACTCACCTTTTCATCTATGCTGCCTGTTTTTACCTTCTCATCCTTAACCTCTGTGATCACTTCCTCCTAGACATCCTTCTGATTGCCTAACTGAAACATCACAACTATAGTATAAGAATTCACCTTCTCTGCTTTACCATCTATGACTACCTCTTCAGCTGCATCCCCATGAATCTCATCTATCCAAAAGATTAGTGGATTCATTCATTAGGATCGAGAATGAGCTAATTAAGGAATTAGTAGGATATCGAGAAGGAAAGAAATTGTCAAGGTCTAGGCCCCAGGACAAAGAAATAGGACATGCTTGTCAAGTTCACTTCTTGAAAGAATTGGAAGTCAAAGGATGAGGGAGTGGGTGATAAAACTTATACCAAAAGGTCTGATTGCTGTTTCGCTCTCTCTCATGTGTGTTTATGGGCTTTAGGGGTATAACAGCTCCTTCCACCGGAGAGCTTAGACCATCACGCCTGATATGATCTCCTCCAACTCCATTTTATCCTCCGGCTTCAGTAAATTCTGCCAAAGCTGTATACAAACAAAGATATCTGTTTATGCACTGCAACAGGACTTGTGATTCTCTTGCTTGTTATTAAACACCATATCGTTGCGGATAAGCCACAAACCCCAGCAAGCTGCTGCTAAGACCATGATCTATATTTATTATTGATCTATATTTCTTATTTATCCTCCCTAGAATCTCTACTAAATAATCATCTAGACAACCAGGGATAGCATGCCACTGAAAGCTATCTCTTAAAATGCACCAAACAAATTGAGCAATACAATAACGCTATATAATCAAATATGAGAAGCATTTTCTAACACCCACAAGCTTTGTACCCTGTTTCCACGACCTGTTTGCTTCCCAGGTTTTCTTATCAGCTTTCCTCTTCTTGAGAAAAACTGTCCGAGCCACAAGATAAAGATACTATTTTAGAATGTGAGCTAAATGGTAGAAGAGGTCAGTTGGCGGAATTATTATAACTCAATAAGGTAGATGTGGTTTGTTTGCAGGAGACAAAAAGGCAGAACTTTACAGACAAAGAGCTGTCAGATTTTGCAGTAAGAAGTTTGTTCAAATGGTTCTGTATCAGCAGATCCCTCTGTGGGTTCCGCAGGTGGATTGTTGATAGGTGTGAGGTTGGATGATTTAGATAGATGCTGTATTTGTGGGGTCTGGTGCTCATTAGAATTGTGTGCTGGTAACAAGGATAAAATAAAAATTATCTTGGGTTGTGATTAATGTGTATGACCCTACTCAGCAGGAGCTTAGAGATGATTTCTTTGCAGAAATGACATCAAGGGTGCACAGTACTGACTTACCAAAGGTAATGGGTGGAGATTGAAATCTGATTAGGTTCAGTCATGCAAAAATATAATGGTAATGTGCATATTAGAAGGATGGCAGCCTTCAATGAGTTCATTGCTCAAGTTTAGTTACAAGAATTAAGGAGGGTTGGAGGTCAATTTACTTGGACCAATAAACAATAAAATCCTGTTAGAGAAGTGCTTGATAGAGTTTTCATCAGTTCATATATTTTTTTTTCTTTTTTTAGAAGTTTGCTTCAGGCTGGGTCTGATCATGCACCTCTTTTATTGGTAGAAGGGGAAGATAGAGCTTTTACCCCATACAAATTAAGGTTTGAAACAGCTTGGTTGTTGAAAGAGAATTGAAAAGAAGAGGTTATTTCTAGATGGCCAGCAAGATGCAAAGCTAATATGAAGGATCATTGGCAAGATGTATCCCAATCCTTTAGAAAGTATTTGAGAGGTTGGAATGTTAATGAGTACAGTGATGCCAGTATCCGTAAAGACAATCTTATTAGAAGCAAGCATAGAGGTAATTGAAAAAAAGGCTGAGGAACATGACCATTCAGGAATGGACACTCAGATATGAGCTAGAGGCTCAACTTGTGAAGATATATGAAATGGAGGAACTCTACTCAAAGGCAGAAAAGAGGATGTGAACAATGGTTGCGGAAAGGATACTCAAACACAGCTTACTTTAATAAGAAACCAACCAAGTGGCAAGAAGAGGAAATGTAAGATTTCTTCCTTGGAAAATGGGGATAGAGTGATTTCTGATCCATTAAAGCTTAGGCAGCATATTACAGATTCTGACCAAGAGTTTGTTTGGCAGGTGTACTTTGCCCAAAGTCTTTCAATCTTTAGACATCGTTTAAGAAGCGACAGATCCTGGCGCATGAGTACTTGAGGCGAATGGCCATTGCCCAGGCTGATGGGCGAGCCAACTCGGAGAGAAATTCCAGAAGCAAAAACAGAGTGAATCGTACTTTCCCTGCTATTCTTCACCAGAAATCGTGTCCCCCCACTCCTGAGCAGAAAGGCCTCGCAGAGCGTCAACACCGACACATTGTAGAGCAACGTCTTGCAACTATGTACAAAGCCTCCATTCCCCTGGGTGTCGTGTTTGAAAGCACAGTCTTTGTCATAAACCGATTACCCTCCGCTCCAAATGGCTCTACCAAGGATCCCACAAAGTTCCCGAAACCCAGTTTCTCAGAAAAGGCCTGGTATCCATCTACTCACAATAATTTGAATGTAGAACTAAAGAAGCACAATTTCCTTCTTCGAGAGGAATCCAACCGAAGAGAAGCGAGCATCATAATAGCTTTATAAAAATAGATTTAGTCTAAGAGGACGTTCGCGTCAATTATCACGCCTCTGACTGCTGAGGACGAGGTTCGGGGGTTAATGATATTGTGAAAGGTGTCATTAAACCGGGTCTGCCTCTGTTATATATGCCATGGATCTCATCTATTCCCCTTAAACAAGGGATAACGTGGGTTCCGACCTGGAATCTGGACCCCCAATTAGAGTGTGTTTAAAGAGATTGGAGGAACTCTTCCTCGGTCTCCGTATCCAAAGATACTGGTCATTAGAGCTTAAAGTGTTCGGTTCTACTCTCCGTTTTCTTCATAGTAAGGGAGAGCAGTTCAGTCCACTTGCTCTTTGGCCGCATCGGTTGAGGTTTGCTCTGGATAGTCTCAATTATGTGAAGACTAATCGTCATGTGGATGCTTGCGAACGTATGTTTGCGCCCCATCTTCCAACAACCGATGATCCATATAAAGGATTCTATCGGGCAGGTCGTTTAGGGCAAGCAGTTGAGGGGAGGGCCAAAAGGCGTATTTTCACCATTGGCAATTACGTAAACCAGCGCGCTTGTTGAAGCCAGTTCATGAATGGGTGATGCATGTGCTGTCCCGATTGCCTACTGATGGTACATTCCATCAGACGCAACCTCTGGATCGTATTGTCAATTGGAAGGCTTATTACTCTTCTGATTTCACAGCTGCTACTGATCGGATGCCTCTCCGAGTGTTATTCCATGTTATGGAACACTTATTCGGGAGTTCGTTTGCTAGTGCTTGTGTTAATAGCACGTTGGCTACAAACACTTTCGATGTTCCTTTTGTTAAAGGAAACACCCAGAGGAGATCAATGGTAAGTTTCGTTGTGGGTCAACCATTAGGGTATTTGTCTTCCTGGCCCTTGTTCGCCCTGGCCCATCTCACTTTATTGTGTGGGTTGCGGCAGAACAGGTCTACCCAGGTAAACGGTTTTGGGATTACGCTCTTTTAGGTGATGACATAGTCATCGCTGATAAAGAGGTGGCCCGTTCCTACCGGTCCATAATGGAGGAGCTAAGGGTTAGCATTTCAGATGTGAAATCCTGAGTTTCTACTCATGGAGCTGAGTTCGCTAAGAGATTCCGAGTAAAGGGTCTCACAGTGGATTGTTCTCCTGTATCTATTAAGAACCTTATGGGTTCTCATCATCCAATGGGTATAACAGCCCTTAAGCTGATGTTCCCATCATTGGGTTTCAAAACAATGATGCGGTTTCATGGTGCAGGTTACAAGACTCTTAGCGTCCTCTTCGTTGCTTGCCGAAGAAGTACACTAGGCTTGCAATGATGGTAGCGAAAACTCACCCTTTGTTTTTTTTACTAGGGGAGGTATACCTCATAATCCGTATTTTAAGGTCGAATGTATTAACTGGCTGATAGTAAGATTGAAGCCACTCTCAGAGGCACCTCTCCTGCTGATCCTGCTCATGCTCCTGCTCATGGATTCAGCAGACAGTTCAAAAGGTTGCAGACCAGGATAGCCTCAGATCAAAACCTAAATGTGCCAGGATCATAGAAGCAAGGGCAATAAGTATTCATGAATTTGAGCTGTTGCTAATAACTCTGCCACCTGAATACTTGATTCATTAAGGTCGTCACCCTCCGGAAGTCTCTATCGTTTTCTTTGTTTGTCTGTTAAGCTTCACAGGGCCTAAATAAAACTCCAATCGCTGCTACCACTCACGACGACACCGAGATCTTCGACTTAGCTCCCACAGGTCATCCACCCGGGGCGGAAGATAACGAAAGGGAGACAAAGTCCTAACTAAATCAACACACAATAACCTCAACCTTCTACCCATTCCATCCATCATATCAGTCGAGTCGAGGAGATTCGTTCTTATCTATAGATAAGGCAAGAGAGAACTTATGACCTCGCGGATGGAGAGGGATTCGAACCCCCGGTATTCCTATCAATACTTCGGTTTTCAAGACCGACTCTTTCAACCGCTCAGACATCCATCCCTGCGCTCGCCCGCCCTATCTATCTGCGCGCTGGCAGGTAGGAACAACTCTATGTGATTCGCTACGCTTGCTTGCGCCCCACCCCGTAAGCTGACTCTATTGCCTAGCGGTTAGCGACACTTTTCCGGTAGTACGAATCGCTACGCTTCGCTTCTTTCTATATGATAATATGCACCGTCGGTTGCTGCGCTCCCTGCGGGTAATAGCAAGAGAGTGAAGAACGAACGATCCTCAAAAAAGTCAGCAGTGAATGAGTCCGACTCGAGTTCGTGAGTCAAAGGCGTGGCAAGAGAGCGAGTTCGACTCGCGAACGATCCGCAAGTGAAGGACCGATCCTTTAACACCAGTACTGTTGCGAGACTGGTACTTGGCGGCTCACGAGCAACATATAGACTAAGGTTGCCCATCACTCCCTCGCTCCTTTTTGAAGGCCCACCGCTCCCCCTTTCTTTAAGTATCTATCCCGGCTTGCATTTTGGGGCGAGTACTACAGTTCCTCCATAATCACACAGAACGCCCAGCTTCGCAGAGCTGCTCTCTCCCCAGTCCACAGCAAGGTGTGGAATCTGGATCTACTGTGTGTTCTGACTCTATTGGATCAAGTCAGATACTAAGCCTTCTACTACTACTACTTAGGAGATAAAATGCTATATTTCAGAGATTTGACTCTATTACTGTGTGTTTTCAGGGCTGTTCCCGAGCCAGGTTCCCTGGATCCATTCTGACCTAAATGGATGAATGAAGAAGGGGGCGAGCAGATACGACGGCCACACACACTTCTTTTTAGCCGAATAAAGCCGGATCTACTACACGGCTAGGATCAGAGAAAGATTGAGAAAGCAAGATCAAACCTACTCTACTGTCGATTCAAAAGGTAAACAGCCCCCGAAGACTTTATCAATGAATGGATCAAAGAAGGAGGCTCTATCTAAGTCATCGTATATAAGGGAAGAAGCCCGCCCCTGATCGAAGAATGAAGAAGCTAGCCCGGCTTTAAGAGCTCTTGCTCTGCCTATCCGTCTCGCTCCGTCTTGGAGGTCATAGAAAGATACGAAGGGCCTACTCTTTTAATTAAAGCCCTACTCTTAATAATAGTGAAAGCCCCCTTCTCTTACCTACTTTGACTCATATCTTCGGTATACCTCAATACAAGACAAGCACTGGAAAGGATATTCAATAAAAACCGGGCTATCGCCCTATCTAAGCGGGTTTCCCCTCTCCTCTACGGGAGTCCTCTTTTAGTCTATTTCTGTTCCTGTGTCTATCGCTATCGCCCTATTCTCTCTCAATTAAATGAGGGGGAGTACCTTTTCTTTAGCTTCCAACATGAAAGATTGACCCCCTAAAGTGCCAGATATGCAAGTTTGATGAAGGACTACTTACTTAGCTTAGCTAAAGACTAAAAAAAAAGTGGACTTCAGGAACTGACCTAAGAATAGCTCTCTCTCTAATACTCTTGCAAAGAATTGGATAAGTGGAAAAATGCTAAAATGCCTTTCATTTCTCTTATAGGGTCTTTCTTTGTCCTACTTATAGTATCTTTCCTCCAGCCTATCGAAACTCGTGTTTTTATTAACCAACAACACATGCACTTTGTTAGAACTAAAGAAAAGGTTATTCAATCCACTAGTGCAACTGAAGTGAAGGAATTATCTATTCTGAACCTCCACAAGAAAGAGCTCATAACCACTGCTTGTGAACAGCTCTCCTCAACTGAAGGCGCACTACTGTTACTATCAGTCTAGTCTCTCGAGGGCACTCTTTCGATCTCGAACAAACTTACTTCTTTTGCCGGAAGAGAGATATTCAGAAAACCCGATTTCCAGTCCTGTCTTAAGAACCCGACTCCAAAGAAAGAAAAAAGAAAAGCGGACTAAAAGAGAACAACAAAAGAGAGATCACTTTCGACGATTGAACAGCACTTTTATATCCAGATTGGAACTGGACTTGAACCTTCATATCCAGATTTCACTCCACTTTCACTTTCATATCAGGAACGTCGACTTGCACTTTCAATAGTGAATTATTCACTTTCCGGAATTGGCTCATATTCACATAGGCCAAGAAAGACGAATAAGACCTTTCACTCCCTATTTCACGTATAATCGAGAGACTCAGAATATCAGTGCCTTGGGTAAATGCCTACCAAAGGGAGAAGATTACCGAACTTTTTTCTGTCCTCTTCGCTTCCTAAAATATTTAGGGAAAAGGCCTAGTCGGCCACCGCTTGCTAACGACGGAAGGCATCGTCAATGAAAGGGTCCTCGCGTGGGACTTAGTTGGAAAGGTAGGTGTTCGGCATGTCCCTTGCTTGCGAACTTATTTAGTAGGGCGGGTAGCTTTGGAGATCCCATTTTTGACGTTTACCGTTGTCCCCAGACTTCACTCTTTCAACACTTGTCTACTTTCGAAATAGTCAGGCGGGTCCCTGTCCCTGTCTCCAAGTGTGTGATCCACCGATTCACTGAGTGGGTCTTTCTTACCGCAGTTTTCCCTATCTCTTAAAGCCCTATCAGACTTCCGATCCATCCCTTGTTTGCCGATTGAGGAAAGCCTTATATGGTCTCAAACAAGCACCCAGAGCGTCGGTTTGCAAAATGAAAGATGGCCATGGTGAATGAAGCTGGATTCAGACAGAGCTCGTGTGATCATTCTTTGTTTGTTCGTTATACGGCTTATGGTATGGTTATTTTTTTTTCGATGTTTATAACATTCTAAAAGCTGGCATTGTGAAATGGGAATTTGCTTTCTTTTTTCACACCTTCAGAAACAGTTCTGAATGAAAGATCTTGGTGACTTGAGGTACTTTATCGGTATTGAGGAATATAATCCCTATTGTGGGTACATAGATCATGAGCCAACAGAAGCCCTTGAGTTGATTTGCTCGATTTACCGCCACATACTACTTACTAAACGGACTCTACTTTAGGGGTCGGGTCTCGATCCGAGTTGTTTAGCGAATGACTCAACCAATACATCTCTACTTCGAGGTGTAAATCAATTCCACTCTTTACCCTATCCCTGTCTTAATGAAAGAATCTAATTTTCTACTTTGACCTTGCGAGCACCCACTCCAAACAGGGAGGGCGAACTCTTATCTCCCCGATCTCCAGGACCGCAAAATAGATGGCATTTTCTGTCTTCTTAGCCGACGTAAGACCTTCATCCGGCAGCAAAAAGCTTTCCCTTGGAGCAGCTCAAACGTCTTCTGGGTATGAAGAAGCAGGAGTGCACCACATGGAGGAGAACCCAACTCGCCTTTTTATGCCAAGTCACTGGACCGGCGAAACTGATTCCTCCGAGGTTGAGCTTTCAAAGCGGGATCGTTCCAACGCGCCCACGCCTTACTGCTTATTCAGGGGCGGGCGAAAACTCCTATGGAACCATTCGACATTCATAGCCTTTCAATCCTATTCGGATCTTGCAAGACTGGAATAGGAAACGAAAGTCATCCTGAAAGATGCTAGGAGCTTCTTCCCCGCATATCCATCCTAAGCTGGAACTGGCTACCCGATCGGCCGGATTCCAAATTCTCTGCTCGGCTTCGATGATTGGGACATCGAGGACGGCCACGTGAGAGAGAGATTTCGAAGCTCCCCAAGTATGCTTTGATATTCAGATAATAGACTTTGTATCTCCATTGGAATTTCTTCCGTAGGTTGCTCATCTCCTTTTACAATTAATGCAGCACACATCTTTGACTCCTTCATGTCCTCAACAAATTCATTTGAATTTTGAGCAATAGCCAACATACTCTTCTCCCCTACTTCAGAAGCAATGCTAGAAGCCTTGTTTGGAAGTCTAATTATCTTTATGTTCCAAGTGAAAGAGTAACAATTCTCCCTTCCTTTGTGTGTGGTATCCACATCATATTGCCAAGGTCTTCCAAGAAGAACATGGCTTGCATCCATATCAACCACATCACACAATATATTCGAGCGATAATATTTACCCAAGGAAAGGGGTAAGTTGCATTGCTTTGTGATTCATAGTTTTGCTCCTTTCTTGAGCCAACCAATGGTATATGGATTTGGGTGGTCTTGAGTTTAAAGGTTTAGATGATTAACCAAGTTTTCATAAACGAAATTCTCGCAACTGCAACTATCAATTACCAATTTGCATACCTTGCCATTAACAGTGCATTTGCTTTCCAATATCTTCTTCCTCTGTGTCTCTTCTGGTTGCATGGTTGAGCATAAAAGACGTTTGACCACACATACTACTTCTTCTCCCTCTTCTTCACATAGGTCTAGTTCATCTTCACCATCAGATCCTTCCACCTCTTCCTCATCACCTTTTCACAGCCGACAAGCGGCGCATTTAAGCCCACTCATCAAGTTCTGCTGGTAAAACAGCTTATGTTGTAAGCCCGAGAAGACAAGCTTAAACATAAACTCTGACCTACTTCCCCAAGACTATATGACCCGCCCCACATATTGCTACTCATGAGCCTATCTTTCTGACTTTGCTTATCTGATAGGAAGGTTAGTCACAAGAAAAGCCTTTATTCTTTCTCACATGAACTGAATAATTATTCCCCCTCCCTATATTCCATTTAGAAATCACCGGTCTGTGCTTGCTGCCAGCACACTCGATGGAGACACCCTGGGTTCTTATTCTAGAGCTTTCTTCCAATTGTAAGTTGCCTCTCTGTCTATGGCAATTTCCTTAGCCTACGAAAGAGAAGCCACCGATGATGCCAAGGGTAGATAGAAAGCGAACTGCCCTTCTGTGGACCTTGCTTTCTTCTTGAGGAACTCGTTCATCCAAGGGCTCGGTATCAGTATTCTGAATGCACTTTCAAGTAGTATCAAGACTAGGCCTTATTTTTCTTAGTTTCAGAAGTCTCCCTTTTCCGAGTGAATTAGCAAGAGCACGACTCGCGACCTCTTATTCTGCGACATCTTCCTTTTGTCGCCTAATCTTCCGTTCCTCTCTACCTATGAGCTTCCAAGTAGGTCATTCCAGGCCGTCCATTTAGAAAGGGCACCTCCCAGGTTCTCATAGCATCTTGCTTTCCTGGTTCACTCTGCCAAGATGAACTCTTTCTTTGTTCAAAGTAAAAGTCCACGTCAAGCCCTCCATTGAGGTAATCTCGGCCTGATTGTCTTATTTATTCTCTTCCCAAGAAAGAATTTTTTTCCTAAAGAGGAAGTTACATTTGTAGCAGTCCAAGAATAATCAACCTTTTGCCAATTGGTTCCCCATGAAAATCCTTGTTTGGAATTGTAGGGGGGCAGGGAATGCAACAAATCTTTTCTTTTCAGTAGATTCTCGATGTATGCGTCCGGAAAGGGGAAGCAGCACCGATACGTCCGGCTCATCCACAGCTCTCTCTATCGACTCCTCCTTCCCGGGCATAGAAGATAAGATCAACGAGTTATGGTCTAAGCCCTTTCTTCTTCCCTAATCCAAGTAAGGGCAATACAAGGCAGAGTACCGCCATTCCCTCCTAGCTTCGGATGCCAGTTCAGAGCTTTAGAGAGAAGGTTTCCCGCTTGCATTGCTTAGAAGAAAGTAGATAACTCCCTGTACCTAGTGACAAGAAACTAAATCAACTCACTGAAGTGAAGTGCCTGGTTGTCTTAGTATGATAAGTAAAGCATTTCATTATCCGGTTTTTATTTCTTTCTCTTTTGTGACGTTATGTATTTTTTATGTAGGCAACGAAGTTGACTGATGGAAGGAATCACGACGACCTACTGGAACCTCCCTAACAAGACGTGCATGAGCTCAATACCATAGTTGTCCTTCAATCAATAATGATCGCTAGATCGTCTATGCGCTACATCGTCTCAAATTAGATTTGACTATTTCTTGGGGAACCTTTCTTTCTAAGAAAACACGCTACGATAGATAGACCCGAGGAAGGCAAGTTTTGTTCCACTTCCTGGCGCAGAAAGAACTTTGGTGTGTCTGCTTGCTTGTGCGAAGGCAGCAGAAATGAGCCTTCGCCAGAGTAGGTTTTGAGACGAGATCTTGATTGATCACTTAGTCTACCTTTTTTGACTCATTTCTTCGAACCTTTCCTCTCGACAAAACGGAACCGAGTGTGAGAGTAGCTGGGCAGGAGCCCTTGACCTGGCTGATAAACCGAGTCGATTCTCAAAAGAAGGCCCGATCAGAGAAGGATGGTGATTCGACTGAGCGACCTGGGAGGGTGGAATGCTGAAGTCTGCTTCGTGCCAGCCAGCATGCCTCACTTGAACCAACGAAAGGTTCGAAGTTGGATTTGGTCTCTCGAAATCACTTAGATAGTCTGCTGATGCATCCTCTTTCTCTATGAGAAGATAAGATGAATTTCATGACCATTTGCCTTATTTATTATAGTGGTGGGGGATAGAAAATCCTCCTTGTGAACCGTGTTTGTCTGAAAGTACTGTCTGAGAAGGGAAATGCCAGTTCCAAGAAATGGTCCCTCTAGTGGCTATACTGATTGACATAGGTAGCTTTCGTAGTCAAAGCTCACTGGGCCAAATGCTCTATTGGAGTGGGGACGAACACACACAAACAAGGTTCGAAGAACTTCTACTTCAGGCCTTGAGGAATCTATGAGGCTCAGCCAATGGGGTTGAGGCGCTTGCGGGCAATCAATAAACGAGGAGGTCGAATTATGGATCAAGGAAGGCTGCATCAGAAGGAAGAGTAGGTGGCTATGCCGTTGGCAGGGACTGAGACAGAGAGAGGGGGGCATAGCCCCTATGATCCCGGTAAAGAGTTCCAACTATGCTCTTCTCAGGTTCTTTCTTTCTCCTTCACCAGACCACAGAACTAATCAATCAACCTTGACCTATACTTCCCATCTTCCCCACTTGATTCAGCTTGAAAGCGGAAAAGAAGCGACTTGAACACATCCTTCAGCTGGAAGCCCGATGGAATGCTTTCACGCCCTAAGAAGGAGTCATTCACGCAAAGAGAAGAGGTTGCTTCGCTTCCTAAGAATCATTCCTAAACCTAAACTTGCTCACTACCCTTACTGAGACGGCTAACAACCGTCTTAAAGTGAGATTAGAATTCTTCGACTGAGAAAGTTTCTCTTTCGGCTGAGCCTTTGGTCGAGTCCCTATTCTATAGGATATAGTTTCCAGAGCCCTTGCTATATAGACACTTTGTTGCAAACAATCCCATCTGTCTATTAGTGATAGCTCCATCCTAAACTTCGATTGAATGAAGTCCTTCTGAACTGAAATCATGAATTGGATTCGAACCAATATCTCTACTTTTCCTTCAGTCCATCATGATGGGAGAATCCCGCTGCCCGGGATCCCGGCATCCCTCCCACCTTTCCGGGAGATATTAGCCTGAATTATCAACAACAACAAAAGAACTTAAATCCAGCAAAGAAAGTCAACCAAGGCAAAAAAAAACAAACAAACCAAATAATCCTATTCTTCGAAAAACCTCCTAATGGCCCTGGCCATCTCACGACGTGGACTCGAACCACAATTTCTCCTTTTAGTAGATCGTGGTCTGTCGTCCTCCTCATTATAGTCCTCCTAGAATTAAAGTCTTTTCGCCGGAATCCGGGTTGGATAATCTATCAAATGCTGGTTAAGTGAATTCATGTCGGATTATCAATTCATTTGCGTCGGACCATAATATCTTAACCAAAAATAATGCAATAGTTTAGGATTTGCCCGCAAACTGTTTACCCAGTCAGTTAAGTCTCTACTTGCAAAAGTAGAAAGTTCTAAGTCAGTGACGATCCCCGATCTTATCCCATTCATACAAATGAACATATTATAGTATAGGCAAGTAATCCCTATTATTAAGTAAGTCATTCACAATCCATATCATTATCCTGATATTTACTAAGTCAAATTTTAGAATACTTTTTTCTTTTTTAGTCCCTTTAATTGACATAGATACAAGTACTCTACTAGGATGATGCACAATAAATGGTCAGGATAGCTCAGTTGGTAGAGCAGAGGATTGAAAATCCTCGTGTCACCAGTTCAAATCTGGTTCCTGGCACAGAAAAAAGGATCTACCGAATAGGTATTGATACAAATTACTCGAGATGGATTGGGATACATATTCGTTAATAATATAGATGGAGTATGATTTATTCATCTAAGTAGATAAATCTCTAAATAGAGACACTTCTTTTTCTTTTTAGAGAAGGGTGGGTAAAAATCTCAGGTTCTTTTCTTTCCAGTATGAGTACTGCGCCGAACATAAAGCTTGTGACTGGTAGTAAAACTTAGATTTCTCTTTTGAGATAGAGTTCGATCCTCAACTATTTCTCGCGATATCTTCTTACGCAGTTTTGTTAGGGCATCTATAACCGCCTCCGGTTTAGGTGGGCAGCCCGGCAAGTAGACATCCACAGGAATTAACTTATCAACTCCCCGGACAGTACTATAGGAATCCGTACTGAACATTCCCCCTGTAATAGTACAAGCTCCCATAGCAATGACGTATTTTGGTTCAGGCATTTGCTCATATAATCTCACTAAAGAAGGAGCCATTTTCATTGTTACCGTACCGGCTGTGAAAATTAGGTCCGCTTGCCTAGGACTTTATCTTGGTACCAATCCATAACGATCAAAGTAGAATCGCGAGCCTGAAGCAAATTCAATGAAACAACAACAGGTACCATATAGAATAGAAGGGGGCCATAAACAGGAGAGTCTTGACCAATTCGAAAGATCATTTGGTGTAGTTGAAATAACGGAATTGGAAGTAGTTCGGTCAAGTATAGGAAATTAATATAAGAATGAATAACTTTCTCAATGGTTTATTTTCTTTCTTTTATTTATCTTAATATTCATTCCATTCAGGCCATTCCAATGCTCGCAAGCAAGCACGAAAAAGCTTCTATTTCTAAACGGAAACGCCCAATACATCGAAACTCATTATCCATGGATAAAGCCAGTCGAGAAAAAAAAAAAAAGTACCTAATCTAAAAGGATCTCTTTAGGGAAAAATAAGAAATACTAACAACTTTCGAGTTCCATTTCTAGAGTACAGTGAATATCTATCTGTTACCTTAGCGTCTTTTACCTAACTCACTCGCTCGTGGCCTCTGTGACCTGCCAACATAGTAGAACATAAGGTCATACAACTGCTCGCCGCTGGCGCACCTCAACAAAAAGAAAAGACACCATGCAAACTTTCTTTAGGCAAAGAAAAGGGTCCCTCTTTTCCGCTACTTCTCGAGTGACCTCAGTGCGATTTATGTACAGTGATATTTCAGAGTATATTCTAGCCATCACGCCATACCTTCCACAAGTGACAGAAGAAAGCTACGGGCATATACCCCTGCCCCGGGGGAACAGGTGCCACCTCAACAGCTATATTAGAAATCGTTAAGCCTCGCAACCCTTTCCTTTGTATCGGACCTTTCCCGCTTTCCTTACTTTCCTTCCTTGGCTAGTTCAAAAAGGCTTTTTTCCACTTTGCTTTGTTCATACAATAAGTCATAAAATAAAGAAGTGACAATTAAGATTCATAAGACTTCCCGCTCGGAAGAACTGGCTTTTCAACTGAAAGGAGGTGGAAGCTCTACTAAGACGGAGATGGAAAGGAGGGCACTTAGCTCGGCGTTAGGTAGTTAGGAGCAAAGGTAGTACGAGGCAGAGCCAAGACTAAGAGAGGATGGAACCATCAATACGTCAAGGAGAGAGTTTCACTCTTGCCAGGCGGGGAAGCTTGACTTTGACTTCGGGAATCAGATTGATAGCTTTTTTAATGGGGCGAGGCTAACGGTTCCGATAGAAAGCGATGCCTACTAGACTAGCTCGAATAAGCCTTTAAATAGTCTCATAGCTTCTTCACCTAGCAGAAGCAGAAGTCAGAGACGCAAGGAAAGAAAAAAGCTTGTCCGAGGCAAAGAAAGCCTAAACCTTCACTAGATAGAGTTGGAGCTTTCTTTTGAGTTGCATCTAGTTCAGTAGGTGCCCTGATAGTCGTGAAAGTCAAGCTGCTTCCTTCTCTCCTTGCAGTCGAGCCTATAGCCTATTCCTAACCTTGTTAATCCTTAGAGAATGAATGCAAGGTTTACTCTTCAGTCTTCGGTAGGAGGAGAAGTGGATTCCCTTCCAAAGAACAAGGAATCCTTGATGCATTCAAACCACATAAAGTATTGAACTCGCCAAGAAGAAAAGATACTAACACACCTACTGTTCCCCTTATTTCTTATTCTTGCCTTGCCTAGCTTAAACAGAAGAGGCTTGGTTAGCTTCCTTCCTATCAGCAGCTGTTCTTGCAACCAACTATTCTTTAAGTACGCTGTGAGTAAGCTAATAGGGCCCTTGCTGGCATGGCACTAGACGCCACAAGAATCGTTGGTATACAGCTTGTGTGCTTAGTCTAGCCTTGCAAGCAACCTCTTCCTACCAGAGGACTACCATATACCGATCCTTGCTGTTACCGCAAATCGATCAATTCGTTACTTTTCATCGGAAGAAATAGCACGCAACTCGGAAAGAAAAAACCTCTGATGCTCCTTTTTGCTTAATGATGCAACTAATGTAATGCCTAGAACTGATCTATTGCAAGCCCAGATATTCGATTCCTAACAGAACTTATCATGTGTGAAGTAGATAGATAAGTAGAGTTGCTTTCGCTTTGTTAACTTACGTAAGATATGTGAATGTAGTTACGTGAGCTTGCTTGCCTCACTTTCCTAATATATTGTTTACAACGCTTGCAATAGGGCGTAGTGTTGCGCTGGGTCGTCTTGTTCGGAAGCTGATTGAGAAGATATGCAGGCGAAAATAGGATGCGTAAACCTTGGACTCATCATAGCTATGCTATGGCTATGTACTAGTTGACGAGCTTGCCTCCAGTACTTGATAGAAGCCCATGACTCTCTATCTGAAAGTGGTCTTGGCCGTAAGCCGATAGGCGTAGTTGTATCGAAGCGGCGTATATCGTAGTTGTTCGGATAGCAAGCTACCTGACGTGATAAGGCTACTAGTGCCCTCCACTCGTGCCTACTTTAACTAACCTATAGCTATTGCATGCAAGCTCAATCTTCTATCTCGCATTGCTACGCGCTCGAAACAGCCAATTCGCTCGTATAGCTAACGCAACCCATAGAGTTTGGGGAGTGCAGGGAGTATGATGGACGAAGGAGTGAGAACGACTGACGATAGAGCTGGGGCAAGCCTTAATTCCTTCTCCTTTCAGTCGAGCATACTTTCGTTCCTTCGACTGCAAGTTATTCTCGAACAATGGGGTTCTCTAACTGCCTATTTTTCCCTATCCCGCAGCTTCTTCTGGCAAAAGCCACTTTGGGCATGTCCCAACAGAATTTCATTGCCTGGACTTAGCCTGCTTTCAGCCAGACTGACTATAAAAAAAATAGCTCCAGTGATCCTTCTCCCGTGCTAAGTCTTTGTCTCAATGACTGCGAGATTGCTAAACAATGACTCGATAGAATGCTAATGGAGGCCTATCCTTCCCGAAAGCTTCGGCTAGTTCTATTCTAACCTGACTTACTTCCTCTAAAAGAAGAGTTAACACGGTCGAAGCTCAAACCCTACTTTACTTAGTTTCATCGTCCTCTGAGGATATATCTTATTAACTGACTTCATCACCACCACCGCTTACGGCTATTTAACGGTTATTTCATTCTTCTGGTATGAACCAAAAGAAAGAGCTCCAACGGCTAAAAGATTTTAGCTCCTTATACCCATACTGTGATTGAATTGGATAAAAGCCTTTATGTCCGAGAGTGAAAGGTGCTCCAGCTTGCTTGCTTGGTCAAAACAGGCTTGCTTGACAGCTTTCTCTTTCGCTATCTTGCCCAGATGGCTTTTCCTTCCTCATTCACCAATCTATCATGACCGTCTTCTTTCCCTTTCCTGAACTTCACAGATCCGAAGCCTAAACCTTCACTACTTCCATCACTTCACAGAGCAGGTCTTGTTTTAAAACTTGCTTTCGGGTTAAGTGCAGAAAATCAATTCAATATTCCTGTCATTGAGGATCTATTAGATGAGCTACATGGTGCACAACTGTTTTCCAAACTTGATTTGAGATCAGGTTATCATCAGATAAGAATGAGAAGAGAAGACATTCATAAAACAGCTTTTAGGACATATTTTTTTCATTATGAATACTTAGTGATGCCATTTGGACTCACTAATGCACCTGCTACCTTCCAATCTTTAATGAATCATGTTTTTGCTCCGGAAATACCTTTTGTTTGGTATTCTTTGATGATATTCTGATATATAGCAAGACCAAACAAGCTCATCTCAAGCATCTCAAGTTAGTCCTGGACATTCTAAGGTCAGAAAAACTATATGCTAAGATCAAGCAAATGCCACTTGGGAGGATGCCGACTTCATCAAAGGTCTCTTTCCGGAGTTCTATACAGCTCCTATTCGTGGTTGGTGCCCTAATTCCAACACTTGACAATGCTTTGGGGGAGGTATTGTCATATCTGAAGATTACTGTACCTAACTCTCGATTGAATTCAGAGTGCTGCCTTTACTTCATCTGCCGTGAACGGAGCCAAGAGGCTTGCGTTCATTTCTTCAGTTACTCGCCTGTTTACTTTCCCCAGTAGCCCAGGGTCGGGAGCTAGGACTTCTGAGGTGAACAGTCCCTCAAAGTAACCCTGTATCAGAGATGCTAACTGGTCATTACCTTCGATCCTGTTGCCGTTTGAGTCATTCAGAAACTTTATTATGTTCTTCTTTTTTCTCCGTTGCAAAATGATGTGATGAAAGAAGCTCGTATTTCGGTCTCCATGGCGGAGCCAATTAGCCCTTCCTCTTTGCAGCCATTAATCCGAGTGCAAACTCTCTCAATTAAGTGTTGGAAGCAGTCGCTCCTATCCACTCCTACCAGGGAGGGGAGCCCCAAGTATTTGTCAGTGAGCGATTCGGTGACAATATTCAGCAGGTTGCATACCTCTTGTCTGTCCCCCCTATCTGTCTAAGGGTCCTTGGTAAAACTCTCTTCATTGAAGGCAGTACGTGGGTATCCATCTTATCTACGGTCTGCGGGTCATCCACATGACCAAAACAAAGGGTACGAAAGCAGTGAAACCGATATATCTGTTGAAGGCGATCCCACCGGTCCTATTTATTAAGTTGCAATGGCGAGTATCTTTGGACCCCAAAGAGTTGTATAAGTTGGAAAAGGGAGATTTGCCTGTGGCATTGGCCGTTGGGCAGCTAGCTATTGCATTTGAAGGCTCCACAGAAAGAACCCGCAGGTACTATTACGACAGGTGGCTTCGAATCCAGTTTGTTAGTCGTTTGCATCTCGGTTAACAAAAATAAGCTTGAATCCCTCCATTCGTAGATCAATCAGCTAAAGTTGTTAAAACAATGCCCCGGTAAAAAGGTAGCAGAAGGTCGTTCTTTCTTACTCGAAGTTGCACTCAGGTGCTGCCGTTTTAGAGCTAGGCGATATTCTCTGTGTAAACCAGTATCGTATCTGTTCGATATGGACCATTCTATAAGTATAGTCATTTCAGTCTTCCTCAAAGGACGGACGGGATACGATCTATTGTGCAACCTTCCCTTCGAAACCCACCCCACACGAATACTTCTACCCCTTATCACAGCTCCAATGCCCACAGGCATCTGTCTCTAGCACAAATCTTTTACTGAAATCAGGGAGAACCAACACAGGGGCCTCAATTAAAGCTTGCTTGAGAACATCAAAGGATTGCTTTGGCTTGTCCACACAAATGGTACTCCTTTCTTTAACAAGTTCGTGAGAGGTCTCCTAATTATGTATATACAGGATGAGTCGCATCTTGACCGGAGCCATGCGGAGCACAAAAAGTGAAGAGAAAGGATTTGTTCACCACAGCCAGCCAAAAGATAGAAATGAAAGCTGTTCCCATAGAATGAGATTAGATCCCGCAAGTGAGCTATTTATACCGAAGCTTACAAGAAGCAAAGTTGAAACGGGAGCTTTCCCACCAAGTACCGGCATCCAACTCTTCTCTTCCGTAAGCAAAGGGGCTTTCAACGAGATAGGGAGCTGTACAATTTCACCCGTGGGTGGGGCTGCTGGCTACGCTTGCTAGATTGGATAAAATATACGTGTCCTACGCTAGGCGGAATCGTTGTTTCACTCCTCCAAGCGTTCCTTGCCAATGGGTAAAGCCTTTATCTATCACTTCGGTCGGAGACATATTAATTACCTTTTTTATCCTGGGACCCTTGAGAGCTCGCTTCCCTTCCTGAACTGAGGGAAACCGGTGCCTGAGAGATCCGTTATCTGCAGTCTCTGAGCTTGATTGCACATCTTTTCCTGCTCATACATGTGTTTTTGCACGCTTGAGACCTCCTCTTTCGCTTGGCTATCCGAGGAAAGATGTCTTACGAGGTGGGTTGGACAACGTACGTAGTGAGCCTGCTGCTATCAGTGTGAAGATGAGCATCTATCTTTCTTTTCAGGATTTAGTGTGTGTGTGCTTGTTCTTAAGGGAACGTGCAAATCACCCAATCATATCAGGATGGATTGGATCCAATGGGTGTGATTTTTGTCTGTATTGATCACTTACCCACGCTATAAGAAGAAGGGCGTCATGGAAGAGTTTGGGGTCCAAAGCCACACCTTCTTTCCCCCATAGGAACAGAGGTCAGGAGCTGCCGGCAGGGCGCTGCATTCAATCTGACTGATGGCTCAAGATAAGTTGGAGACGTACTTGAGATAGATAATTTATGTATTTCGCTATTTCGAATACCTAAACTCCAGCGGTGCTAATTTGCTAATCCAAGCCTTATCAATAATACCAACACGCCGTCTGATCCAAGATTAGCAACCTCTCTTTCTCTCATAGAGGGAACCTCACTGACGCATTCAGGGCTCTGCAGTTGAAGCGTTCCTACCATCCATATATAGGGAATCCACACCGTCGGCTTGTCGATCCGGGATCGCCCAGGATCGGGTGGAAGGTCGGAGAAGCCAGTCTTCAGTGGTGCTTCCATGGCAGTTGGATAGTAGATCAGAGAGGCAGGCCAGTAGAATATGGAGTTGTTTTCGTTCTCTTGTTATTCTTTTATGGCTATAAGTATTTCTGTCTTGGATTCGTTTGGCCATTAGGTTTGAATTGCCTTCTCTTTCTGTCTTCCATTTGAATTCCGTGATTTATCCAGCTATTTGGAGAGTAGTTGATATGGTCTGGGTTTGGCTTTCAAAGTGCAGTTCGAAAAGAGTGAGTTGCTGTCAATGGCTGGAATGGAATATATAAGGATAAGATGGAAAATATGGCTTTCTTTCCATCTACCTATTTGAAGTAGTAAGCTTATCTTTTAGGTGGGAATAGTTTACAATCGAGTTTTAAAGCATTAATGAAGTGAGCCTATTACATCAAGTTATTTTTTTACCTTTTCATTTGAAAGTAGCCATAGGCAAGGAAGGCTACCTATTGATACGGAAAGAAAGCCATCTCTGGCTATTCTTTTTTAGGGTGGAAAAGAGTGCTCCATATCCATATATGTGCTTGGAGGGAAGGCCACATCTTTAATTGTATTCTTTTTCGAGGTCATCCTCTTCAGCCTGTGTTAGTAGTGCTAGTTTTGAGTTTGTTTTTAGTACCTTACCTACTTAGGGGGTCTATAGAAAGGCTTAGAGGATCCTAAAGTGTAAGTTTATGTTGGAATTGCTTTGCTCTTTTTCAAGCAAATAAGCTTGAAAGAAAGTGCTTTTATTTGAGTGGAAATGAAAGAAGAAATCGTCTATCTAGACAGAGTATGTGTATTATTCGGTCCATGCTTGCCCTTCTAGGCCCTTTAGATCTATATCTATCTTACTATCGAAAAGGGTTTTAGGAGGAGCAGAGCAAGTCGCGTTTACAGCCAGCAGTTCTTATGGGCGTAACTCCCTCTAGTATTCCAATAATCTCCTTTCCTCCAATATGTCACTAGTATTCAAGTATGCGGCTCGTATTAGTATGCCAGGCGTTCGAGAGACCAGAATTCTTTTCATAGCCTTCCCTTCAATATGCCATCTTGTCTTGCGGCGCTCTATCCTTCCAAGCGAGCCTGTGCTCGGGGAGCACTCCTTCTATCATTCATAAAATATGCTTATCTCTCCTTGGTCGTAAAGCTTCGCTTTGCTTTCATTTACCGAAAATGCCATTGGAGTTTCCAGCCGGGAGGCGCAGTCTCGTACAAGCAACTTCTCTTCCTCTTTCGAAAAGTAGCAAAGCGGTGTCAGGTTGGAAGCCTGCGGGCCAGTCTGTTCTAGCGCCTCATTCTTTACATCCTTGCATTACTCTCTTCCTTTCCTCCTTGCCCTAACTTGAACTGGCTGAAACTAAAATGGCCGGACTTTCTAATGATGGCACTGGCTTGGCTGGATCGACATGAACTTCTATTAGGACAGCAACTGGCTCGTTTGGAGTCCCAAGAAAGTAAACTGGCTAACCCTCTATTGCTTTCAATTAATAAAGAACAAGAGACTACTTTTTTACAGCTTCCATTGAGCCAGGTACAGATACCGGAAAGGTAAAGATTGATACTCGCTTTACTGCCTATAATCTCACGAACCTTTATACATCCCCGTCAGACCCTGACGATTGCTTGCTAACTGCTGATATAGCTTTTGCCCTCGAACCCCTAAAGCCAGCTCTCTCTAGACCTATCATCTGCTAGATTGACCTTGCCAACTAAAAGAGGGATTCCCAGAGCCTTCCACTGAAGAAGAATACAACTTTAGACTCTCATCCCAGCCAGGGATAGACTACCTCTCACCCATTCCCACCTTGGAATGTAAACAAAGAGTCCTGTCTTGGGGAGAATCCTTCCTCATTGCCCTTGGAAATAAAAGAGCTTCAAAACTGGATTGAAAAAGTATCTTTACTAGGAATGGTCTTCCCCTGACTCGTACTATCCACTATAAGGACCATGCCTTTTGGCACTATATCCTTCCCTCAAGACTTTGACTACACTCTGAGGGGCAACTACTCTTTATGCATAGACAACTACATCCTTGGGTAAAAGGTAGGTAGACTCAAAGAGCAGCTCACTAACACAACCTCGACGATTCAATAGCCACGGTCGGACATTTACTTTTTACACTCACTTATCTACATATTGGCAAGTAGCAAGTAATATATATGCTATGCTTAGTACTCGAAAATGAGCTTAGCTTCTAAATGGAAGAGGTGTAAACGCCCAGTAAAAGATCTCTAGTTAACAAAACCAATCCTAGACCTAGCAGATAAAGCGGGTAAGAAGCATACTACGCACCCTTGATCCTTTCCCCTCGCTCTGAACCTGTGTCTGCCCTTTACCCTGCAGCCTGGAGGGGAACTTAGACTGGCACTTTAGATGGCCGGGCACTCCTTATTTTCACTCCAAAAAGCTGGAAAAAAGAGCAAATCTCGGATAGCCTAACTTGTTTTTTTGCCCTTGAAAAGGCAGCTACTATCCCTGCTTGATTTCCAGAAAACGGAATGTACCTAGGGAACCCTATTGATCAGATCAGAGACTGAACCTAGTGATCTTTCTCCTGCTGGCAAGCATCGATACCTGTCTCCTAATGAATTGATCTTCTCTTGGGCTCTGATTCACACAATCGGAAAGCCCTTGCGATGTGGGTCACCCTTTTCCTCTATACATCTGTTCAGCAAAGGGGGCTTGCTATTCTCTGCAATTGAAGGTTGGGCCTACATATCTCTTATTTGTGTGGATCAACCATCCCTTTCTTTCCATAAAAGCGTAGGTAGAATGCGTATAGTAATGGTAGAGCTGATGTATGGTTAAGCAGGGCTGATGGAGCTCTTGGAAAGAAGTCAGTATCCAGCTTATCCCTAGTCTAGCACTCTGCTGTGAAGTCAGAAACCCATTAACAAGCAAGGCTGTAGTGAACCTCTTCCTTAAGAGATTGTGGAATGCACACATCCCGGAATACAGTTGGGTGATCCATTAAGCTAAGCAAGAGCTATGAACCTAGTGACTAAGCAAGAGCTATGAACAACCTAGTGACGCGGTGGCAAGCATCGATACGAGGAAGGTGATAGATCAGATACGATTTCCTTCATCGGATACTCTTTTTCCTAAAGATAACCTATTACACAATGACGGATCTTCTCGAACCAGACTGACTCATCACTCATCTATCCAAAGCTTGAAATAGCGCCGCTTACCTGTCTCAGCTAGCATAGGACCAAGCAATCCCCATACCCAGACCCCTCTTCTCCTTTATATTTCATTAGTCTGTAAGTGCATTATTTGTGCCCGAGAGAACTACTGGTAACTACTTGAACTATGAAGCCGGCGTATGGTCTGAATCAACGAGAGTGTGATACTTAAAAGAAAATAAGAATTATAGGGAGGCAGCTATATCTTTAATCTATACTAGGTCTTTTAGATGAATAAGTTACTTTACTCCTCGAAGAACATTACTTCTCTGGATGCTAAATAAAGAGATTGAAATAACCTTACTAAGCTTTAAGTAAGCACTCTTACCCGCGCCGGATTCGTATGGAAGATCGTATAAAAGAAGTCTAACGTTGCTGTAGGAATTCTAAAAAGAAAGACGAATTTGGATCCTTTGAGTCTTACTGTATATCCCCCGATTTAGAACTTCCTATCAAAAGATATGACTAAATAGTGGAAAAAAAAGCTTATTGAATCTTCCTAAAATGCTCAATCCAAAAGGACTATTTCGTTGTTTGTGCCAAAAAAACTCTTTAAAGCTAGTGAAATCGGCTCATAAGCGCCCGGTGAAGTGGCCAAGAAAGGCATGCATGGCTCTTCCTATTCTTCACAGGCGGTGGGATATCTCGTAACCCAGCTACCTTGGCAACTAGCTCTATTCGCTTTCCTCGGGTGATCGAGTTCAGTTCAATAATTCTAAAGAAGCTGTCAAGTTATGGCTAAATCCTCATCTCCATTCTCTGGTCCACATGCAAACGTTTAAGAGTAGCGAAAGCGGGGCAGCTAGTAGAATTCGTAGACCAAGCACTTCCCCGTTGGAGCGAGCAAGATTCCTTTGGACTTACTTTGGTTTTGCATATATTTTCATATAGAAACATAGCGTAGCGATTCCGTTGCGTCTTAGACATTTCACGCGGGGCGGGGAAGAGAGGATCGGAACTCACACTCGATCCCTACTCTTTCCTCGTACTTCACAGGTTTTCGAGGCCGAGGGTGAACTGGACTCGCATTCACTTGCTGGGAAAAAGAGAGTGGATCAGGCTACGACTGAGGCTGAGGATAGGTCACAGGACGGATGAGGTAAAGTATTCCAAAACGGAGGATTCCAACCCGAGGAAGTAGGTCAACCACCTTGAATATGGCTCCGTGGAAGTAGTTAGGGGATAAGCCCAAGGAGGATAGGCCTATGGGATTTCCACAATGAGTCCTAGTACCAGGTAGGTTAAGGCGTAATAAGTCAAAGAGGTCTTAGCGGAACTCGATAGGCCAAAAAGGAGGGATGTGACTCATCAAAGGAAGTTGCCGACTCGGGTAGGTAAGCAAGAAAGTAGACTCCTTCATCGGCCAGGGTACTCCTGAAATCTATCTCAGTAGGGAAAAGAGGAGTTATGGTATAGAGAATTCTGACCTAAATGGATGCATTGATTAGGGACAAAGACCTGGTATTTCAAGTCAAGCTTAGGCGAAGAGGTCCTTCTTTGAGGGAGGGGAGTCGTCAGGTATGGAGCTTACTCTAATAGGCCAAATAGGAGCTGGTCAAGCTGAAGCTCGAGAGAAGTAGTTCCCTTCCATGACAAAGACTAGTTAAGTTTCACTATCTCCTTTCTCAACTCACTATATCCCAGCTGCACAAGAGTAGTCAATAAAATCATAAAAGTAAGAAGGAAGCAAAGCAAAGGATCGGATGTGGCGGGATACGAAGTGCACCGCTAAGCCAATACGAATGTATACATACGAACCCACGCCAATACTAGTAGTAGGGGTATTGAACTCAATTAAAGATTAGGGCACGGTTTCCGGTTGACTTTTCGAATCCTATCCTCTGTTTCTGGTTAAACCAATTAAATAGGAGTATCCACCCAACTTTCATATGCTGTTGTTCCTATACGCTAACGGGTTCATCTTTATAGGCAATGATTTCATTTGTATTCCAATTCGTACGTATACCCCATCGCTTTGTTTACCATTCCTATCGTCTCGAATAAGGTTTCCTAGCCTCGGTGTCAGCTACCGAAAGAGAAAATTGGTCTAAGGGCAGCATCTACTCGTTCATCGCTTGCCTCACATCGAAAGAGGCATGGCTTCTCTCTTCACTCACTCCCCTGTTTGCCAGCTTCAATAGCATGGAAGAAGGTGTTCAAAGAACATAGTTTCACATCTACATTTTCTCCATTTGATCTTGATCAATAATTCACTTATAGAAATAGAATAGAATAGAAATATCAAGAGAAACACTCTTCTTTCCGAAGATCCATTTCTAGTGGGACATCGTTCATAGGGAGCGCACATCCAATGCGCCCTCTACTCTTCACTCTTCACTCTTGTGCTCGATATCCTCTTCAACAAGGATTTGCGGCTCCAATCCCTTTATTTTTCCTAAGGTAAAAGATGGAACAGACCGAATCCAAAATGGAGGCGGGTGTCCCTTTCCTAATGCTTTCATAGCTTTTGCTCGTATCGTCGGAATCCGAGCTCTATGGGTATTCAACAAGAACCCAGCTGGGATAAATAAAAATGGGTATACTTTATAATGATCATGCCCTTCATTCATCTCTTTTCAAACTAGGAATACATCGTGGAATAGAATTGATCATTTATTTATCATTGTATTATAGAGGCTGTTAGCGGAATTATTGCATTCGAAGTCAAATAACTTGCTATAATGATACTAGTACCTATTGCGGCATAACGCATTTTTGAAGGTTCATCATTGAGCGCGTATTCACTCTGCGGAAGTATATTACAAAAGGGGTACTTATTTCGATATATCGATATAACTCTATCAACCAAATCATCATGTGGAATGATGTAAACTAGCCTAAAACAAAAAAGTGAAAGAAGCCCTCATACCCACTCTTCTTTCCCCACCAAACCAACAAGTAGTAGGTTGGTGGGCCTCGGTATCTCTATTTGCTAAGATGGATACCTACACCGCTCAATAGTTCCAATTATTTTTTTTTTTCCCATAGGAAAGAAAAAGCTTCTAGCAATTTTTGACTCTCCTCTGCACTCATACGACGATCTTCACAACCTTCCACCGGAGGCTTGTTCCTGTTCTCTTCCTCTTTAGCCATTATACTAGAATCGTCTCCCTTTTTGGGTGGCTTCCACTGCTCCTGCGCGTGAGCAATTATATTGCGTATATCTTGGGGTGACAAGATAGAGAGCATATCAAAGTCCCGTGGAAAGCTGTATACCATGGATAGGATCTCCCGGGGTTCCAGGACTGCCAGAAGTCTGTCGATATGATCCCTTAAGCCAGGGAAATCCTTATATTCTGATTCCTCCAAAATATATTTTTTAAAGTCTTGTTTGTAATTATCAGACGATCCCCCCGCTTTGGAGGAGAAGCACCTTCTATTTGGAATTGTAATCCCCCTCCTACTTATTATAGTCCTTCTAGAATCCAAGGCATTTCGTCGGAATACATCCTGTCTTTTCACCTTTGTAGTCCTATGCATAGTAAGTACTATAGCCCCAATCATAGCTACTAATAAAATCAGACTAGAAACCAAAAACCAGACGGAATAGTAGGTATAAAGCAAATTGCCCAATGTTTCCAAATTAGTCCAACTTCGTACCTTTCCGGCATAAACCGTATATCTCAGAGAGGTCGTATTTCTGTGGGTTGGTAGTAATGGAATGGTTTCATTATCTAAAATGAAGAACATTTCCCACCAAAAGATCAGTCCAATAATACCACTCACTGGTAAATAGCGCAATACTTCTTCGTGAATCTCCGCTATTTGAATATTGAACATCATAACCACGAATAGGAATGAAACGGCAATAGCTCCTATATGAACTACTGGGGAGATCATAGCGGAGAAGTCGAGACCTAACAAAATAAGTAAACCAGAAGTGTCGCAAAAGACTAGGATGGGAAACAAAACGGAATGTACCGGATTTTTAGCACGTACAACCATCAAACCAGAGACCAAAGCAGGGCTCGACAAAACAGAAAGTATCATGGTACGTCGTCCTCCCTTGAAATGGAACTTGAATGCTGGAGCAAGAAGACGCATTCAAGTCGATCTATTACGACCAGCGCGGTTGTTCGTATTTCATTTTCTTCTTCCAAGCCGACGCTCTTCTTATAAAAGAAAGCACTCACTGAATTACTTACTGAATCTCGTCTTTCTCTCGACGCCGAGAATTTTTGACGTGTCCGGGTCGATCAGAGGTTCGGCTTGCTTCTCCCCCACCCTCGCCTATGAAATGGATAACCCTTGCTGCCATAGCAGCAGGATTTTAAGGGCTTCTGTTGAAGCGGAATAGGAGGAAGCCATGCATTCTTTCAAGAATCTCCAAACCCCCCCTTTACCTTCTCTTTCTATTCTATAAAAAGGCGAACATCTAATCTAGGCCCGGTCGCCTTTCTATGAAGGCGAGCAGCCCAGCCCCCTTGTTGAAATTTGGATATTAAGGAAGCCGTATTTCGCAATAGCAGCTCCGAGAAGCTGGGCTTAGGGTGCGCCTCCTGCGGTCGTTTCAGTGACTCAATTGGCTGGCTTCCCTCAGCTCAGACTGGTGTCGCCACCTCTCCCAGGACCGGAATGATTATCCCCGCCCGATGGGTCTACATTCATCCCTGAATGTCGTCGGGTACTCTTCACTTCCCCGCCATTCTTGTAACCGTCACCTGTAATCCGCGCAGGTGTGTCCGCACCCCCTGGAGTGGACGAGAAAGAAAGGATTTTTTTCTCGGAGCAACCCCCAGGTTCCAGACCCAGGAGTTCACTTTCCCGTATGAGCATTCGGTACATATATAAGTCAGTGGAAGAGTCAAAGGGTCACCACTACTGAGGATCTCCCCCCCTTATCTTAGAAGGGTCGTCTGAGGGTTCGCCGCGGTTCATTGCTGTGCTTACACACTAGGCTACCCTTCTCCGAAAGCTCCGCGGGACCACCTATCACTAGTCTTCGGCCGGAGGGGTTTATTGCACAAAAAGGCCGGGACGCGGGCTCCCGCAGAGGAAAGCCCAACGAATGTCAGATGCAAAGCCCCGCACCTCATTAAGATCATATTGGCATACTCTCCTAAAAAAAAAAGAGCAGACCCCATTGAAGACGGGAGTGAGGTACAACAAGGCCATTTCCGTCCACCTTCTCACGGAGCCGTACGTGGACGTTACCGCTCATACAGCTCCCAGCCAGCAAGCAGTTAGCTTTCCTCTAGAAGTCACGGAAGCGTGGATAAATCGACGGAAGGTTTTTATTCCTTATAAACCCGCCTGAACCGTTTTAAATATGGACTTAGAGCTGCTTTTCTGCTTTCGGGGTGCTCCAGATCACATTTAAGATCTAGGAAAGACGATAGGGAGTTTGTGGGCTTCCCTTGGCATTGCAAGATGGCCTCTATCGTATTTTCGAGAGCTCCACGTTGCCCCGTCAAGGGGCTGACAAAGAGAGAGTTTATTAATGCTATTCGAAAAGCGCTATTACCCCCAATTCCGGTAACCAGTTCTGCTTTCGCGGTCTCAAAAGGAGAAGCCTCGAGCGCTTGCAGTAGCGCTGCCCGCCTATTTCCTTCGAAGCTTGCCTCTGCAGACTGTCTCGCAACTTTCCACCGCCTGTCGGATTCCTCCATCTCGACACGCAAACATCGTTTTGAGGAGTTTCCCCCCCGTTCGCCGCCGTCCAGCCGGCGGCTACTCTGGGATGGATCGAGGTTTAGCCCAACAGAGGGGGCTTGCTCCCTTTCTTCTGGTTCTGGAGCTAAGGAAGGACCAGCGGGTGGCGTTTCCGGTAAAGGGGGAATATCCAGGAGTCGCCCCAGACTTTCGAAGTGCACCACCATGCGCGGGCTTGTGCCCTCTCCCTCTGGCTCTGGGCTAGAGGGAATTTCGATGATTTCTCCCGCGCTTTCTTCCTTGTCACCATCGCAAAAAGCCGCGCCGTCATCCAGACGGAAAAAGACACCCAGGATGCCACCAAAAGCCATGAGCCCCTTCCCGATTGGATTTCTCTTTTTCCGGAAACCAAAGAGGCAAAAAAATAAAATAAATCCAATAATAGCTATCCGAAAGTATGGCCACCAGCCGCTGACGAACTCCCACTCCCAGTCTCCTTTTAAAAGGAACTGGCCAATTAACTTCGAAAACACACGTTCCATCCTTATAATGCAAAAGTTGATCATTTATTAAATACTTCTTTCCTATATCCTTCCCCCCTTTGCCCTTTCTAAAGTGATTACTCCCGATCCGAAGCACCCCTTTTCCATTCATAGAGAGATCCAATCGTCAAAATCAATAAAAAGGCCATCATGGACCAAGATCCAAACAGATCAATCTTGTTAGGAGGTACTGCCCAAGGAAAAGAAAAGGTGACTTCCGGATCAGGGATAATAAATAAAATAGGAACCGGATAAAATCGTATATCGAAACGACTTCTGGCATCACCGGAGGGATCGGAACCACATTCGTAGGCCGACAATTTTTCTGGATAGGTCGAACTATTGGAAGCAAATGGAAAAGGAACACCGAGTGGAATCAAAGAAACTAGCGGACTGATCACTAAATAGATACAAATAGGTGCAAATTCCGACATCACCAAAGCCCACTTCGTTCTCTCGCTCTCCTCGCGGCGCTCCTTGCTCGCGGAGCGGCATACCGAAAAAAAGACGCTCAGATGTGGATTCGAACCACTGAAGGATTTCAAGGGCAATGCCCCTTGCTCTTCCCACTGAAACAAGAAAAAAAGGATTTGCAGTCCAGCAAGAAAACGGATGCGCTAACGCGCAACGGCTTTCACGCTAGTTGCTCAATCCGTTGCTTGTTTTGCTCTAACCAGCTGAGCTACCAGAACCACTTGCCTAAAGTCTCTTTTCTTCATCTATGAGCATCCTACCTGCAGTGGAGGAGCTTGCTCAAGAACCGAGAGCCGGCCAGGGACTGGACGGCCCTCGTTCGGGAAGGTCTTCTTCGCTATAGACGCCACCAAGAACAAGAAAGGGGCGCTCCGCTCCTAGTCACTAAGCTGTGCTATTCTGTCCGACGGCGGACTCCATCAATCTGAGGTTCTTTCTCTCACGTAATTTCGCCCGCCCGTTCTACTTCCGTGCCGGAGGAAATGGGATTCGAACCCATGATACAATCTTCTTGTATGTCGATTTAGCAAACCAATGCCTTAAGCCACTCAGCCATACCTCCAAGTTGTTGATCGGAATTGGATGTGCCGGGTTGGTTGCCCGAAGATCCACTGCGTAAGCCGTAGCGCGCGTACTCTTCTTTACTGAGCGAGAAAGACTCTATCCAGATCTATGGATCTCCCCGGCGTCCAAGCGAGACCCCATCCAAACCAAATCCGCCACTCGTTGGGCGAGGCCTTGCTTTCTATGAACACCTCACCACTGAATGATAAACTTAGCCTCCGACCCGACCAAGAGAGAAGACAGGGTCAAGCCGACGCCGCCCTACGTCAGTAGTCTTCCTAACTTCTATTCCCTTTTTTTGCTCTAAGGTAAGGTCCTTCAAGAACAGCATTGCGGTCGCAACGGGGCTCTGGGTGAATATTGTCCGCCCGTATGAGCCGGGCTGTGAATATTTATAGGTCGGGGTCTTTACTGAAAAACCACAATACTACACTACAACAATTTGAATAAATCCGCAAGTGACTATAATTTGAATTCACTAGTCGTGTTGAGTTGAGGCTTATTTCAATATAACAAATCTGCCAATCCCGATATTCCCACATTTCATTCTGGTCCAGTGTCCATTCCTGAATGAAAGAAATGAGCTTTTTTCTGCGCCCCTTCACTCACTTCTGAATGACTCCTTTAGCACTATCTTTTTTTTTTTTTATAGAAACAGTTTACCTTTACCATACCTTCCAAGCAAGAGTGTTTTATTGCAAGATTAAGTTATTACTGAACAAAGAGAAATTCTCATTCTAAAGGATGAGATCAATTCGGAAGCACTTTTTTCTCCTTCTAGATACAGACTGGAATTGAATTGGTCTAATTTAGGACTTTCCAATCTATTTTTATCTTACCTAATTCTATCTACGCCCAGGGGGATAATACCGAAACAGTCCTTTTTTTTTCTGATCATAGAGGAGCCGTATGAAGCTAAGGTTTCATGTACGGTTTTGCAATAGCGGTGGGAGCTGTGATGTTATTATCGACTATGATTATCTAACAGTTCAAGTACAGTTGATATAGTTGAAGCACAGCCAAAATATGTATGGTTTTTTTTTATGGAATCTTTGGCGTCAGCCTATAGGCTTTCTAGTTTTTCGAATTTCTTCTTTGGCCGAATGTGAAAGATTACCCAGAGGGGGAATTAGTTGCAGGTTATCAAACCGAATATTCCGGTATAAAATATGGTTTCTTTTTTCTTGTTTCTTACTTATCCTTATTAGTTTCCTCTTTATTTGTAACAGTTCTTTACTTTACTTAGGCGGGTGGAATTTCTCTATTCCCTACATATCCACGATTCTCCCAGTGTAGGAATCACACTAGTTATCTTGACCTTGATTCGGTCAAGCAGTTTTTCCTTACTATACTCCAGTACGAACAGGAAAAGAATCTGTGTACTCAACGGTGCATTAGTAATTATCTGGGATTTCTTTTGCTCTTTAAAGCAAAACGGTGTCTTGACTCTCAAGAATAGTGCGTGTTAATATCCATGTAGATAAAGATAGAGATAGCAACGAACTGGATGCATAGTAAAACTCAAAACTTGTGACTTGTTCTCGTAGGCTAACTAACCAAATCATAGGATCTAACACGAGACCGGATAAACACCGCGCCCCCGCCGCGTCTATCTATATAAGCTAATCCCTCGACCTCAACCGACTCCCAAATCTCAATTGCTTTTGCTCTCTCTCTCCCTCCCTTTCGCCGCGTGCGCCGTCCAATCCAAACCAATCCCAAGTTCCCCACCCGCTCGCGGCGAGCAAGATGATTTCCCCGGACGCGGCCCGCAACGTCGTCGGCATCATCGGCAATGTCATCTCCTTCGGCCTCTTCCTCTCCCCTGTGTAAGCCGCCGCCGCCATCCCCCTCGTCCGCTTGTCTAGTCTACTCTCTATGGAAGGTGGTTGGTAATTAGGGTTTGATTCTGATGAGGGGGCGCTTGCTTTTTGCTTGTACATGTGCAGGCCGACGTTCTGGCGGATCATCAAGAACAAGGACGTGGAGGAGTTCAAGTCGGACCCGTACCTAGCGACGCTGCTCAACTGCATGCTCTGGGTGTTCTACGGCATCCTCTGCGTCATATTCGGCTCGGCAATGTACGCCTCCCCGCTCACCATCATGGTACGTATACACATACCCATCGATCCATCACGCGCTCTTGATCCACGCTTTTATCGATCTGTTTGTTGTTGTTGCGGGCTGTTAATTACGTGGTAATGCACGTGTCAAATCTCTTCTTTCCCCCTTTTTACCAGTAAAAACCAACGTGCTACCTTTTGGGCTAAACTGTCATGGTGTTCGTGTGGCACATCCCAAGAACATGTTGCTCTATGTTCCGTCAAAAGGCCTATTGTTCGTTTCTACCTAAAAAGATACCGTAGCCCCTACGTGTCCTCTGATTATCGATGCGGTATCCTTGGTTACTTGCAGTTGCATTCAATACAGGCAGTTCTGTTGTACAATTGATTAGCCAACCAAACTTGTTCTGTTGTTCTCGCCAAACTCGTTGGCTGTTGAGTGACGGGTCTGGAACGGAAGGAATATTTCATCTAATGAAATCTGCCATGTTCAGCTTCATCATAAACATATGTGTTCACCTAGGGGATGCAAGTTTCAGGTGTGCCAGATTTCGAATCATGTGTTCTTGGATGGAGATAGTACATGTGTCCCTGTATCAGTCTGTGCTTTTTGTTTGTGATCTTCCCTTGCCAACTCTGTGAGATGATCACGTTGAAACGGAAAAGGGATCCTGTATGTCGGTTTCTCCTCGTGGGTCATGTGGTCCAGGTGTAGAGTTCACCAATATTACCTGCGGAATTTATTTACATTTTACATAGAACATATAATCAATCTTGTTAATTACCTATGTCTGTGTAATATATAAATATATTTTTTGAACGCTCGAGCTGTTGCATCCTGTACTTGGAATTAATGAATATATATTTTTGCGGGGAGGAATTAATGTGTATTGTGGGTTGCGTGCAGGGTAAAGTGATCAAGACCAAGAGCGTCGAGTACATGCCCTTCTTCCTGTCGCTGGTGAGCTTCCTCAACGGCGTCTGCTGGACGTCCTATGCTCTCATCAAATTCGACCTCTACGTCACGGTCAGTAATATCTCCATCTTCAGGTTCCAACCAAATCTTATATAACTTGAGAGTGTCTCTCTAACCGTGCCGGCTCTTGTCTTCGTTCGTGCACTGCAGATCCCCAATGGCCTCGGTGCGCTGTTCGGCCTCGTCCTGTATGCCTGCTACTACAAGTCGACCCCCAAGAAGGAGAAGAACGTCAAGCTAAAATGTGATTGAAGCAAACATCAATATGTAGGAAGAATAGCCAGTAAGAAATAAAATAAGTGGAACTGAAACGAATAGATTTTTAATGTATTTCAATTTCTCTTTAAATGTATGACCTATCGCATGAATAGTTAGTCCAAGCATGAATGGAATCTCCTTCACTAATCGATGGAACCGAAAGCCTTAAGCCATATTACTCGCAATAGTTAGAAAGGAAAGGGGAATCCGAAGTAAGAGAGCAATGGGCCAGGTCTGGAACTCCACCGAAGCCTACACCCACCCACCGAACCCTTAGCCCTTGCTTCAATTAGAGCAACATACGAATCTGCAGAAGCATCTAATAGCGATTCTGAGAATCAGTTCGGAATGAATGCTATACTTTTTCTTCCCCACTCATCTTATTAAGCCTTTTTATTAGCCCGCTTAGCTTCCGTGCCCAGATAGACTTTGACTATACTATAAAAGAGAGCTAGATGATCTGTTATCAAGTGAGAAGAAAGGCAGGTCCAGAATGCCGTTGATAGGCCTAAGTCCCTCACCTAGAGTCATCGTCGGATTCGTCGGAGGAAAATCGGTAACCTAACCTACAGGAGTCGAAAATGAAGTAGGTCCAGGTATGATCAAGCCCTGTCGTGAGCCGGTGCTTGAACCGTGGTTGAGGCTGCCGATGCCTCTCACATTAGCGAAAAGACCTCCCGGCCGCTAAAAATAAGGCTAGGCTTGCGAGCCCGCCTTCCCTAATGAGAAAAGAAAACTAGAACTTGACTATAAGCTGGGAACTCTTTCTGACTAAAGAAAAAAAGGAAGCAAAGCTATATTTCGATCCAAGCCCTAGGTTTGGCTCACGCCCGGAAACCGATAGTACAAGGGTCGGTGGAGGGGACCCTGAGACCTATGGGATGAGATTATAAGGAGGACTGAGAAGGCAAGACGGATATCAAAGGATTCTCTTCGGTCAGGGCGGCTCTTCAAGACGAATGGTATCGATGCACTGCTCTCAGGCGAGATTGAACACGAAAAAGGTGCATCGAGGCGTGAATAAGGAAGAAGTCACCTTTGTCGGTTTTCAAATTGAGGACCAACTGTGCTCCGAAAGTGAGAGAAGAGATCTGACTCACCGACATCCACATCAAGAGAAACAGACGAAGCAGCTCAAGCAGAGCTAGAAACGGAAGCCGAAGCAGCATCTTCTTCCTTTTTCCATACAGAGAAAGGTGCCTTCGCTTATAAGGCCTTTATTTTCTTTTATTTGATCAGGATTCCTTAGAATAAATTGGAAGAAAACCGTAGCGAAACGGCCTTAGCGAAGTATTTTTGGTTCATTACAACCTGATCCTATTCAGAATCGGAGAATAGGAACAATAGGAACGAAGTAGCTCGCCTAAAGAGGAACTACAATGATTCTTTACTTCGATCAAGAAAGAGCTTTCTCAATGGAGTTGCTTACTACGAAAAGAAAGATGCCCCACTAGTCTGATTAGATGGATCACTAGCCCTTAATCTCAGTCACTGATTCAAGAACGAATACCGAGACAGCCGTTCCCTTGCCGGTCTACTGCCTGATGGCTTTACATCGCTAAAGAATCTGTAATGGACAGTCAAGAACTCTGAATCAATAAAAGTACCAAATCGATTGGAAATGTACGCTCCTGTGGGAGTCGAACCCACCGCATAGGTGCCTTGTTCTACCGAGAGATGAACTAAGGAGCGGCAACCCCTACATCAGTTCTTTGTACCGCCCAGAAGGGCACGAGAGAAAAAACAAAACCAATAAAAGATCAGACGAGACGGAATTGGTAACGTGAACGTCTTTTCGTCTTCTTGCCTGAGTTTCATATAAAAAAACCTGGCTTTCCAAAAAAAGAAGTACTGATTGAGACAGGCTTTCCCTTTTCTGATGGCTATCCCTAGTCTATTACTTACGGAATTTTTTGTCTACTGGCTGGAAACTTGAAAGGCTTACCACTGGATCGAAGGCAGAAGAACTTTTAGGATTGGCTAGAGGGGAACTATGAACTACTCCCCCAATCCCATTGGCTGCACGGGAACCCGGTGTTATTAGAAAGTCTTCATTCATTCTGAATCTTTTATAATATCGCTTATTACGGTACGGGTATCTTTTTCATTTCATTGACTATATATGTTTCTTTCCATATGAGCTATTCCCTTTGCTTTCAATCTGTCTTGTGCCACTCCAGCTTTCACTCAAGCCATTCTTTGCCTGTCGACCCTCACTCTTCCTCTTGCTTCCTTAGTCTCGAGCATAAAGAAGGCACCGAAAAACAGGTGGGAAAGGAAAGGTATACTTTTCACAGCCGACAAGCGGCGCATTTAAGCCCTAAAGAACTAGCTTCCTGGCGGACTTACTCACTCGATCACCGGCTTTCAGAGGTTTTCCCTTGAAGGGAAAGCATTAAAGGAATCCCCTCACTAAGCTGGAAACGGGGGAGTGTGGTTTTGCCAATCTGTGGGCGGATCTCTTTCTGATTTGAGGAGAAGTCCTGGTGGGTTTGGCTTCTTTCTATTCTTCAGCACCAGGAGGGAGAGGTTAACATGACTCGTGATACTATGCAAGAACCTGTGGGCGGTTTGCTAGTAGATAGCCAAGATGAGACAGTAGATGCATCTCAACCAATGGAGTGGCTGCCTACAAGGATCGATCCGCCGGTTATAGGGTCACAGGGACTGCGTTCCATGGTACCAAAAGCACGTTCTAGGTGATATTCTCGGCTCTATTCTATACACCTCTCTTCCTTTGCATGCAGGAGTGCATCCCTCTCGGTCTCAGGGCTTGCTCAATCAACTAGAAAAGAAGGCTGAGGAAAGTTGTTTGATTGACCATTGGTTTAGGCCCTGCGTAGATGGTTTGCTATGATGAGGTCCCGGACCAGATACAAAGCTGCATAAAGTAGCTACTTCTTACTAGCCCGACTCGGCTCTGCGATAAAACGGCTGCTACCTCCGCGCCTTCCTCCATCTCGTCCTTGTATAATGCTCAAGGCTCTAGACTGAGTAGCAGGAGCAACTTTCGACTGTTCCAACTGAAATGGAAATGGAAAAATGACTACCGAAATAGCATTGTACATCCAGAATAAACCTAATAAAACATGATCCCAGGCAGATACTTGACATGTTCCCCCTCGGCCAGGCCCATCGCAAGGAAAACGAAAACCTGCTTTATCGGGTATCAAACGGGAACTCCGAGCAAATAAAACACCTTTCAAAAGTATTAATACAGTCACATGGATGGTAAATGCATGAATGTGATGGACTACAAAATCCGCGGTTCCTAATGGAATAGGTAACAAAGCCACTTTGCCGCCTACTGCTACTAACTCGCCGCCTCCCCACGTTAAGCTGGTACTTGTTGTTGCACCAGGAGCTGTTACGCCAGGCTTGCATTATTCGAATAGGTCCAAAAATGGTAAATAGATTGCCTTGAAAGATGGACAAATGGAAGTCCCTAAAAGGAGAAGCCCTTTCCTCGCTCCCTGGGAAGATGATAAATGCCCTTGAATGGGTTTTGTTTGAACTATGGCATCACTTCCTTCTGCTGAGGAGTCGCCTTTCGTACCTCCGACAAGCTATGATACTATGGTTTTTAGAAAGTCCCCTATTTATGGAAAAAGGGAGCCTTGTGCAATCTCTCTCGGGATCTCGGAGGAGAAGACTCTGTCCCTTGTCCATTTACAGGTATGAATAGGTATTGTTCTCTTCACACAGAGAAATCTTTTCTAGAGCACGGCATTGAGCACCAGTTATCTGGAACTCTGGAGAAAGATATAATGACATCAACAGTTCTTCTTTTCACTTTTTCTTCCTACCTCGGCAAGACTACTTACAACAGTATTGGTTTGCCTTCAATTCCCCCTAGACCCATCTTTCGTAGAGCTCAACCTCTGTATGTGAATAGATTCCGATCAAGCAAGCAGGAGAATAAATCCAAGGAAAGTAAAGTGGTCTTCTTTGAAGTAATGGACCGAGAATGGTACATGTGAAGGTGATGCCGCTTGTGTTACAGGATATATAAGTACATGAGCCCGGTCCTTTGATTATCGATCTGGAAAAGAGAGAAGAACCGGAGATGGGGGCAGATCCTTCTAGAGATGGACGCGCTTTTTTACTCGAGAAAGTACTAATTAATTAATAGGGGCGCACTTGAGGTGCAAGCCGTTTCTTGTTGCGCCAGAGGAGAAAGCGTGTCGACTGGCTCTAGTGAGTGGTCTTTAACAAACCTAGTCTAATCTTAGCCAACAGCCGATCTCTCTTGATCGATCAATAGAATATGAGACCTCCGGGTCAGCATTTCCTGTATCTGGTTTCGGGAAAGCTAAGCTATTCGTTACAAAGGAAGCAAGTTAACCACGAATCGATGAGTGTGTATCACTTTGAGATGGAGAAAGCGGCTTTCTTGCCTTCACTATAAATGAAGAAATTTGTAACTGATCTTGACGTCTGCCTGATACTGGATGCGGTAAAAGCTCGAACGACCTTCAACCACTCCTGCCTGCCTGCCGGAACTATTAAGCTGATAGGAATGAGAAACAAGCTGAGCTGAAACATTACGGGCAGCTACATCTAGGCTTATAGTAAGCGATTCAAACTCTCTCTTTAGTGGACACACACGACATGATAAATGTGATGGAAGGCTGGAGACATCGCTCCATCGGGCATTAGACAGAAGCCAGTGGTATCCAGAGTGTGCTACCCCGGCTGGACCAAAAAGGGATTAATACTACTTCAAAGTCGAAAATCCGGTAACCGTGACCGCCCTAAAACGAAGCGAACAGAACTACACTTCAAAACTGAGTCAGTTATAAAATGGGTGAGATAGCTCAGTTGGTAAGAAATCGCATAGGACTCAAAACTTTTGAAAAACGATTGAAAAGATAACTAAAACATACATCAGATCAGCTATATTTGAAATAAGAAATTGCTTATTAAAACATTAATCTGCCATTGAATTCGAAAAGGTGGAACGAAGTTACACGACAATATTCTTTTGAGCGTATGTCGCTAAGCGAGTGAAGATCCCATCTATTATCTACTGCTGGGTTTAGTCGTTCAATAAAGGTTATAGGGCCTGTCCGTCCGGTGTACGTACCATCCTTAGGTCTACTACTTTCAAGTACGGGTTCGTTCAAAACGAAGTTTTCCGAGGCTATCGATTCGTACCTGCTACCGAAGGAGCTTTTGCTTGCTTTGATAGTACACGGTATACTTTCCAGATAGATACACGTTAAGGACATGCAAAATCTTTTTCTTTGGATTTGGACCTACAGTAGCCACTTGTAAGAGCAGGTTTTGAACCCACTGAGGTACGATCTACGATCAAAGTACCATGAATCTGCTTATAATCCACTTGACGGCCTACTCAAAAGCTGTCTTCTTTCCTTCGTTCGGTGTATCCACCCGATCAATCGGGAATCCCATGGCAGGGAGGAGGGGGAGCTTTGTTAGGAATATTCCCCGCTTCCACTTCTATATTATGGCATAAAGTGCATTGTACCAAACTATCTGTGGTATGCTTTGCTTCTATTGAAGATCTCTTCCAAAGCATAACGATAGAAGGCAGCTATAGCTATCTCGAAAGGTACCAAACGCCGCAGGGGGTCTTTCTTTCTTCCCTTATGTTGAATCGACTTCCTTGTCTCTTTCTAGAAAGTCAGCAGCTGGCCCAAGGTGACCTACTGGGAAATGAAAAACAATTGGTTCAATCGAGTACTTATAAGCCGAACGGAGTTCTCTCTCATATTGTTATGTTTACCTGGAATGCCATAAGCCTGCTCTCAAGGAACAACTCGAATCACTGCTGACGCGGGACTTGCTTTCGCACGGGGAGTTGGATAAATTACCCTCTTGTGGGTATGGCGATAGATAGCAATAGCAACGGATTGATTATGATTATGATTAAGTAGACTGACTGTTGGATGAGCTCCAAGAGGTGATGAGCCTGATGAGTCAACCAAAGGGAGTGGGCCCTTTAAACCCCTAGGGCGTAAGCATTTCTGCCTATCCAAAATAAGAGGTCAAGTCAATCTTGAATGCGGTTAGTACCTATTAGTATTAGATACAGAATCCTATTTGCTTTGAGCGCCCCTATCCTATATTCTCTCTATCTATAGATGGAGAAAGACATGCTCGATATGAATTGGGACAAAGAAGAAAGTAAAAAGCAGGAGGTAGGTCCGTGGTTTCAAGTTGAGTAGTGAGTGGTTCCTTGAGGGGAGTCGGCAGAAACCTTTACTCATTTGATTTCCTCCCAAAAGAAGGAGGGGCAAGGCTGATGTGGTAGGCGCCAAGAAAGATACCATTCAATTAGGCACCAGGTACTATCCATCACACTTAGAGTTGGTATTTATTGTTTGATTCGAATCCCTGCTTACCAAACAGTTGTCATAACAGATTTGAATGACGATATCCAATTATGAAATGGCTAGAGGAGGCACAGAGATAAGACAGAACAGATGGTAAGGTGGGGGACCCATACCTTTATTCTATTACCGTGAATCACTCCAAAGGTTCACAGGCACTAGCTCCCGCTAAGAAGAATCTGGCAGTTCAACATCGGTCATGTCAGAAACCTAAGATTCGTGAATAAAGTGATACTAGTTCGATCAGCCGAATTCCTCTCATTTCTTGCTTAAAAGTGGCTACTTCTTGTTTCTTCTTGTTCTTCTGATGAACTCAGAAACCTCCACTTCCGCTTCCGCTGCGTAACCTTCACTCTCAGATTGTAAACGATATCAAAAGATGGGACTAATCCTGTTTGATCTTACTATCACGAGAAGAATTAAGTGGTTCAGCGGTTCAGTCACCGGTTCTGGTATTCCATTTTGAATATGGATAGGAATGAAAGTAGGATAAAACGAGATTGAGTTGACTCTTTCATCGAGGAAGTTAGCTGAGGCAATAGAATTACTCAATAAGTCAAGAAAGAAGTGACTTCTTACTTGACTCTTTAGCCCTTGACATATGAACAACAAAACATGTCCTTAACGGGACTGATTCCAAGGCATCTCGTACTACAAAATGTGTTAACCGGACTCCGGAAACTTCCAGGAAAAAACTTCTCGATGAAAATAGATGAAAAATCATTCCAAGCGAGAAAATGGCTTGCGCGCTAACGCGCGAACGCCTTTCGAGTAACCCAGCAAACGGCTTGAGAGTAACAAAGGCCAGACGCAACAGATCTGAAAATTCACCATGAAAAAGACTCTTTTTCTAAGTTATACCAGTGGTGTTCCCGGTATAGCATCCAGAGGTCACGTTGTTTCCAAAGGACACGACCTTTGCGGTATGGACGGACACTACCATTCGGCCAATGGACGCAGCCATTTAGCCGCTAATTAGCATGCGGTCAATTAGTTTAATAACTGCCAGGATTAGTTCACGTGAGCATCTCATCCATACACACACATGCTTCTATACCATAAATCCACTGTCCACCTACATTAATATTACCTCATCATTGTTACAAGAATCAGAAATGTCTAGCTGTGGTTTTGTAGGCACTAGAGCAGTGCAGCAACAGAATAGATGTTTAGTATAATCTTGAGATGGTATTTCTATAGATAGTATATTATCACCAATCAAGAAAAAAGGAAGAGTCTCAAGACGAGTGGGTGTTCGCTTCTGGAAAAGAAGCAGGCTCGGGCTATCCATCCGACCGGACAAGGAACATATTAAAGAAGAACAGAAGAGGAAGCGGATTGTGGAGATTACGCTTCTTTCTATATCTACGCAATTACTTTTTTTATCTACGTAGGTGCAAACCTTGGTCAATCTCTAGATCCTGTGGGGCTAGGAAATCTAGTGAATGGTTACGTGATCTAAAGCTGCAAGCCCTTGCATCTTCCTTTTTCTCATTGCTGGATGAAGAAAGGCGATCCTCTGTTGGCGTACGCAAGCTGTTCGATGGAAGTCGTGCTTGGGAAGGGAATGACATCGGTGAAACTGGTATCATTTATTGGTCTTTAGGACAAAGCCAGCTGTCTCTTTACTTTGTTTCTTGCTCAGTCACAGTTGTGGCTTTAAATTACTACTACCTACGATGTTTTTCCTTCTTTTGGCTGTGCTGTGATGAACAATCACTCATTCCAATAACGAGGTCAACTAAAATACCTTCTGGTGCAAGCGGATAGTTATCCAGACCGTCAAATATTGTAGATACTAAGCCGGTGGATACCGATTCAGGAAATAGCGATATAAAGAATACATATGATCTAAATCGCTTTACTAGCATGTAAAACAAACATGGAAAACTTTAGATATCTATACCTTTGATAAGTCCTGATGAAAGCTATTGATCAACCTGAACTTTCACTTAAAAAAAGGGCGTTCGAAGCTTTAGACAAGGGTACTTGGGTACAGCTTACAGAAACAATCACTTAGGCTGACGATGAGAAGTGTGGTTGAGCCCCATGGCGAGTAAGATGTTTTCCAATCCATGGGAAATGAAAGACATAGATAGCGAGCGGGCTACCCACTCTAAACCCACGCCAATCCTTACCATTGGTCACTCGAATTACAAGCCTAATTAGGCACATATATAAGGTATATATATACTTCAAAACTAAGCTGTTATAAACCTTTAAAGTGATCTGACATGTGTGACAGAAAGCCATCCACTTTTATAAAGGTATTCTAAAAAACAGCTTTAGATAGCTTAGTAAACTCTTTCCTGATCTGTTCTATTGGGCTAACTTCTGCTTATTCGCGTAGAGAGGCATATTTCATTCGATTTAGCTTTAGTTAGTACTTTCTTTTTTAGGGCAAGAGTAGGATTCAGGGAAGGAAGAGCTTGCCTTTCACCTGCTGATTGATTCTTTGTGTTATATTATGCTTGGACCACATGCTATGTTTTTTCTATGGCCTAGAAACGGCTTTATCCACCTGTTGTAGGGAATGCCTCAACGAATGGGTCAACCCACTCTTTTGTGTAATATGCTGCACGGGAACTCTCTCTCACCTCGAAATGCCATTGCAAGATAGTTAGAATGTGCTTGCTGATATCGAAACACTCCTGGGGACGCCTGACCAACTTGAGATGCTCTTGTAGAAAGAGAAAGAAGAACTCTATTTTGATCTAATCACCGGAACAGCTGCTTTAGGGCGGTATCCCACAGCAGGCTAATAAATACGCCTTTGCAGTCGTTATGAGCAATATCTTGGCGTACCATTAAAGGGAGTCAGTGGGCACCGTAAGTAGTAATCGAGAACTTGATGAACATACCAACCAGTATGTGAATCCGTAAGTGGAGGTTTTTTAGGCTATATCTAGCTTTCCCTGCCTGGTGAGCCTAGTCTTTCCATGATTTCAGTTCAGCTTGATAAATAAGTGAATGCCATATACCAATCTCAATCCTCCAGCTAATAACCTATCACACACAGTGTTCTATCTCCCTTTTCTCCATCTGCAGAAACTCCCTTCCCTATGTGACTTCAGCTTTCACCGGATGCGGAATTCTCGTTTTGTCCTTGGCTTATTCTTTCTCATGTCTCTATATAGGTATTCTTGTCTCTCTGCTCTGTTGAGCCTTGTTGCCATTTCTTATCTCCGGCTATGTGCCCAGCCCACCCGATCCTATTGACCAGTGCTGTCTGACCGAAAGGGAAAGATTGGGGAGAATACCTTGAGCTTGCCTTTTCCTTGGATACTCAATGGATTTCCCACTGGCATTTTATTGACCAGCTTTCCAATCAATTAAAGAAGAGGCAGGTTATTATGTAAGATAAGAATAGTGGAGTGGAGACAGTGAACTGAACATCGCACTAGAATAGCGAACTTCACTTAATTAAGCACAGTACTATATGTCAATTGGGAAGAATTCAGTAGGCAATAGATTGACTGATTGAGCCATACCCAGGTAGGCAGGGCGGAGGAAAGCAACGCATACGTCGAGCTAGATCTTTGCAGCCCAGTGCTCATATTGTTTATTTATCCAATCCAATCCCTGCTTTAGCCTTGCTGCTTATTCACTGGCAATCCAACCATACCATTCTTGTCTATCAGGATCAGTCTTTCCCTCAAGTCACCTTAACATGCTTCTTTCTTTCCTTCACTACGCAGATACAAAACTAGGTTGCGGACGCATAAGGCCACTGATACTATTGGTCAGAAGTATGATTTGACAAAAACTACTACTTTAGCAGCTATGCGAAATGGAAGTTTCCTTTTTCTTGGTCGTTTGCCATGGAGAACAGATTCTAAGGCAAGTTTAGCGCTTTTTAATGTTATTGTTATGTTGATGCTATATTCAAGAATTGAATCTATAAAACTGGCTTAAAGTCCCATTCTTTAGAATTGTCTTTCTCGTACTGTGTAAACGAACTTCAAGTCAACATTGTGTACTCAACAGGAAGCGTCACAGCCTAGGTTTGGGCCACCTCCGATGTCGATCTGCAGTAAGAGTTTTGAAAAGTCGTTTTCCGAGGTAGGTTTTATTTTAACCTAGAGCGATTTACCTGCTTCTTTCTAGGCTATGGTTTACCTGTATCATGCAAATGTCCAACACTTAGGTGCTTTCAAAGATCATCCTATATGAAAGATGTATGACATGTGTGGATAATGAATTACTTGCATGGTATGCAATCTTAACGTCCACAGAATACAAAAGGCTCCGCCCTATAAGAGAAATGAGCTTAGCGCAACACGATATGGGATATAAACCCAATCCTAAAAGGGGAAAACCCATCACTGAACAATCGTAGGAATAGAAGAAATAGGTTCAGACCAAGTTAAAGAGATACCGCTTCGGTGATAGTTTATGGTTCGAGTTCCTGTAAAGAGAATCTTCCTATACCGGATGGAAATGAAAAAACCCTACTTTGGAGGGCGGAGATGGCTTCCGATCTAAATCTAAGGCGCGTAGCGTAAGATCGGTCTCACTTTGCTGCTTCTTTACCTTCAATAATGCAGTTTGCATGCTTATGAAAGGAAACAGTACGCGTTCACTGGTTACTAGAATATAATTGTTGTTGATGTTGAGTAGCTTTTCCTCTGATTATGGACTTCAAGTGAAGGACCCTTGCGTCTAAGGGGCCCGAACGATACAACCACTAGTACTTTATCGGTATGTAGTTTATTGGGTACATCATGAGCCAACAGAAGCCCTTGAGTTGATTTGCTCAATTTACCTACTAATATAGGGGGAGGATCGAGGGTGCGAGCCCGAAGTAAATGAATTCTTTTTTTTTGCTGAAGTCAATCTTCATCAAGACAGCTGACAGAACCTCCTCCTCTGTCAAAGGGTATCTCTAGGCAATCCGCATCCATCCTCGATAGGATATCCTGCTCCTGCCATAGCCTCTCCGTCCCCAACTGCGGAGATTGCCCAAAGAGCGACTTGTAGAAGTTGGTGTTCTAATGGGCTTGCTCCCCGATCAGCTTAGTGTCTTCCGTAATTCCTCCTCCCGTATCCAATGAGAGAATCCAGTTTATTCGTCTCCTGTTGTTAGCGACCTTATGAAAAAAGCCTGTGTTACCGTCTCCTTTCTTAAGCCAATTCACTCTAGCTCTCTTCCTCCTTTTTCTTTCTTCACTCAATCCAACCTGCTCCTCGTGGCGATCAAGTCCTCCTTTTTCATTAAAGAAGCAAATAAATGACTTCAGGGCGGCGTGGTTGTGTGTTGATTTTATTTTGAACACATACTTGAATTGCTCCTTGCTACCTAATAAGAGTTCAAAATAAAGGAAGGCCCTATTCCGGTCAAAAGTACTCTTTACGCTCACGAGCAGTCCTATGAGGATCCCCCCAGGTTCTGACTATGATTCACTAGGGCGAAGATCTAATATAATCTGGTTCCTGTTTTCCTTTTCTATCGGGCCATAGATCACCTTCCTTTTTTCCATTTTGTTTGACTTGATCACGCAACATTTCTTTCTGCTTTGACCCAATTGATGACTTTGTCAAACTCCGTAGGTAGGGAGGAGTGGTCTTTCAGGATCGGTCCTTGTGTTTCACTACTGTACACGGATGGGATGGACCTCCTCTTTTTTATGCATCTTTTGATTTAGCTTTTTCGATACCTCATTCACTTCAAGGGCACCCCATTGCAACTAATGAATAATGAATTTGCTGTCTTCTATCTGGGCCGACACCGGGATTCACCACAACCCTTTGTTGTATTTTTGAAGTCAATCCGTAGTCATGAGTTCTGATTAAAGAAAGCAAGCCATACATACATAGAGACATACATACATCAGTGGGCTGAGAAGCAAACAGTTCCCCCGCCACTCCATGCTATATTTCCTGCCTTGACCCTATCAAGCAAGAGAAGAGGGTTGGGGTGTGCTGTGATGGTCTTACCGATATAGAGCCCTTCCCTCATTGAAGGGAAAGATGCCCTCACCCGATAGTTCTTCTTGCTTTAGCTTGGATACCGGATAAGTTGATCTGATTCAAGATATCTTAGAACACAGCACATTCAGTGCATAGGCCGGCCATCATCTCTCTCCTGCATTTACTTAAAAAAAAAGTCTTTCAGTCATCGTCCCATCATAGATACATACTCCTCGCTTCATCCATCAATCTTTCTCTTTACTACTTACGATTACGAGTTTTTTTAGTATTGATAAAATATACTAAAGAATTGTCCCCCTCTTTATTTCATAGGAAGGCCGAGGCCCTTTTCAGAACCAGCCCATGATAGCAGGATCCTGACCTAACCCGAAGCCTGAAGGTCCAACGACCCACACAAAATGGCTGATCAAAACGCGGAGTGGCCGTCTCTTGAAAAGAGGCTAACTTTTTCCCTATATCTAGAATGGAAAGAACGACTATTTTAGAGACAAGCAATGACTTGACTCTTAGGCTCAACAGGAAGGGGGGGGTAGAGGTGGAAGCACTCACCACCATAAATAGGCATGAATATGGAACAAAGAAATGTCAATGCTATCGGTTTTTTCTCATGATTCGGTTTCTCTTTGATTTCGTGTTTATTTTCCACACAGTCTGGTGGATCTCAAAGTTGGATAAGGAAAGGATTGGTTCGATTCTTTTCCCGAAAGAGGACTGGTTTTATCCAGATCTATGGATTTCGGCAGACTTCAGGTTTTTTCCTCTTCCCGGGCCCTTTGTCATTCAAAGATATGGTAACCGAACACAGTTGTTAGAAAAACCTTGCGCCATCCTTCGGTAGAGCAAGGCAAGCAAGGACACTGGGCTCAAAGCATTTCCCGACCACGGATAGGTACCTTGTGTTACCATTCATTTGTCACTTATTCGATTCTATCTCAGAGGAAGAGTGTTCGTTCGGGCTAACGAAAGATCTAAGAGGGACTCTTACCTCAACAAGAGCTTTTACGCAAGTTATCGACATATAGGAATTCGACTACCTCATCACTGTGTGAAGGAAAAGGTTCAGGAAGCTTGTGATGCTCGGGATGGACTGACTCCATATGCGCGAAAGAACTGAGATCTTCAACGAAAGCCCCCCAATTTCATCGACCCTTACTTAATGACTGGTGATGGCGATTTATGCTTTTATTGCCTCCCAGACTTCTCATTCTTACTTAAGCTTAAGATCGGGACAGAATAGTTGGGCACAGGCATTCTCACAGGCTATTGTAAGAGGAGAGAATCGCACCTTTGCTAAAAAAGTCTTTACAAGTAACAAAAATCCCTCCTATGATTGGCTTTACCTTTTAGAAAGAAGCCCTACACAACAACTGGGACTGAGACTAGCGAACGAGCTTGTAACTCTCACAAGAACTGGCAGGCGTCGAGAACTAGCTCGAAAGGGTCAAAACTTCTATTAGATAGATGGCGGGTTCTTTACTTGAAGACTGGACTTTAGATCCCTTTCTCTATCTCTATGAAAGTCTAGTTCAAGTCTCAATCGCTTGTGTATTGGAGCACGAAATGAAGTGAAGGCCAAAGGTCTCCTAACAAGGGAAAAAGCCTCCACTGCATACACAAAAGGCACCGATAAACTCTTTCAAGACTATCGCACCTTTCTGGATTCTCTTCCATGACATACTAGTAGAAGGAAAAAAAGTGTGTGACACATGTCCTAACCATGAAAAAGGAATCTGCCTTTAGCTCAACCCAATGAACATCGAGCCTTATTGAAGTGAAGGCGCCGAGCTACGTATCTTTTCCAAGGCTATCTTCCCAATCGTTAGGCGACTTTCTCTCTTGCAGACCCAGAAATCGAACTAATTAGCGCAACGGCTTCTCAATCCTGGCGAAAGACGAAGGCGGTAAGCGAAGCGAGCTACACCGGTCCTCCGGAGGGGAAGTCGAAACCCGTGTTCAAGTAAAGGAGATACTGATTCATTCATTTTGTTTTTTAAGGCAAAATGCCGCTGACAATGTGTTGAATTGGCAGGTTACCTGATGAAGAAGCTGGGAAGGTACCAGCTGCCTGCGTGGTGTTAAACCAAAATGCTAAAGAGAGCGAAGGGGAAATCATGAACTACGTTTCATGTAATGTAGTACACTATAAGAGAGTTATAGTACTGCAGTGGACACAATTCCAAAATCACCTTAAAGAAAGGGCTTATATAAAAGAAAAAACAAAAATGCCAAACAAGTTAATAAGCTCGCATCTGGACCAGAAACTAACGAATGAAAACATGGCACTATTTATTTGAAATACGATGGCAATCGGCTCTTTTGGGGTAATTATTTTGAGATAGGACAACTTGTTTCAGGAATTGTCCCTGCTACAAATAAAGGGTTCCAGGTTCGCCATCAATGCTAGTTTAGGTTGCTTTGTATTATCAAATAGAGCTCTTCTTCTTTGGTTAGGCCTGGCCCACATAAGAACTGATCGAATTGGATTAGTCACAATCAAGATCGCAGGCTTTCTTTGCTTCTAAATCGATAAGGATTCGAGACCAGGACTCGAGTAGGATAAATTCCCTCCTATGGGCACTCAAAGTAGAAAAAAGTAGAAAGAAAATCCATTCAAGTGGGGAGAAGGCATTCCAGGAGCCGAAGGCGTCATATGAATTAGTTGACAACCGTATCAATACCCAAGGCCCCGTCTTCTTCATTCAAATGCTTTTATCCTAATTCCCAATGGACATATCGGTATCTTCCGGAATGAAAGTATGATAAACAATCAGAAGTTGTACACCACGGTGCCCTGCTTAGTTCGAGACAGATCGGCGTATTGTGAGACAAACCATTCATAATCAACCAAGTCTTTAGCTAGACCCTTGTGCTTTATAATTATATCACCAGTGGGTGTAAGTAACGTATAACTTTTTGGTGCTAAGAAGTATGCATTCTTTACAATGTGCTCCTGTTTTAACTTACCCAATTCCATAGATGAGATTTCAGGAAGAGGATTTCCTAGAATAGCGGAGTCTGTATCTGTGTAGTAACAGTCAGGTCTGCTAATGTATTGGTACATATGAATACGAGCACATGCTGTAATAGCCGCAGAGATTTGAACTGCTGTGTTAGTAGGAAGATTCCAGTCAGATGAGTTGTCAACATGTCCTGTTTTGCTATTATAACTGACCATATAGTAATGATCGCTTAGCATGTCACCTGAGATGAAATTGGAGTTCTGTATCAAATACTCATATCGTTCCTTTTTGCATACCTCCGTTATAGTACTTTCCGGATTTATACCCAATCTACCGTATAGCGAGTTCATGAGAATCTTGTAAACATATGCCATAGCATCGTCACCACTTTTCTTAGCTTCTTGTCTGCTGGCGAAGAGGTCTGACACAAAGCTTTCGAAAGGACTAATCATCTCCTCAAACAAGTAACCCCTGAGTGGTATAATCTGGTAACCCAAATCGCGGGCATACTTCAGCTCTTCGCTGTAATATACACCCAAAAATTTCCCCGTTGGGAAAAGTAGTGTATTATTTTTATTTTTGTATGGCAAGAATGGGCGAGTAATAGTAGTAGGACAAACAACATAAGCCTCAATAAACCCAAACATATCATCCAATTCCAGGCCTTCAAAATTACCATGCCAGACAGGTTTGCCACCAGGCATAGCAAATGTTTTCATTACATATGGATATAAAGAGTTGACGTCATAATAATAAATATTTTAACCATATGGCTTGTACGTATCAGCATGACCTCCATAGTAACCACGCCGAATGAATGCATCCTGGTTACTACTTGGAATATAGATAGGGCTATCATTTTGATCGTAATAATTCATTCGATATATTCTCATTGCTAGCGATGACAATGTCAAACATTGCCCGATATCCACATTGTATTTTGTCCAATAAATTTATTGAGCCCGAAGCATCACACCAGCTAAAAGACGGATATCTTGTTCCATATAATCCAACAATTGGGCCCTATTATCCTTCAGAGAAGACACTTGAACCTCGTCATGTACTATTGACCCTTTTGAACCTAAGTGCGGACATAAAGTCTTAGCCAATGTTTCTAGACTATTAGGGAGTAGAGTGTAGGAATCTCGTAGATGGAACAACAATTTATTCCGCCCAGATGGAGTAATCCTAGAAACAGATAACTGGTAAAGCTTATTGTTCCTCATCAGAGGTTTAATGGAGTACTCGACCATATGAGTTGCTAAAAACTTCATTAAGAGAATACCATCGAATCGTGATAAATTGTGAAAGTAAACGGTTTTTACGTCATTGTGTTTAGATACCAGTTGGGCTATACGCTCTATAAATTCTACCAACATTTTTGTACTCCTTTCTTCAAAGGAAGGTAATATAAAATAGTATTCCTCACTAAAATATGTGTCTATTTGATCATCTATGGCGGCCACATCATCCCCCGGATGAACCAGTAAGAACCCAGCTGCATAAGGTACATGCGCATTATTTACTAAAACAGTCTCTATATCGGCTACTATGAATGGAAGACATTTCACTCTATTCTGCTTCAAAGCCGTGATACGCTCGGGGTGTTTTCTACGATTCCTACCCATAGCTCTAGCTTTAAGTTCTTGTGGTTCACCACTACCTATGCCAGATTAGATTCTATTAGATTCCAAATTATGCTTGCAATTTCATCGGAGCTAGGGATATCATTGTTAGTGATTTCATGTCTATCAAGCAGGTACACTCGAATGTATACACCCTTACAAATTTTATTATCGTATTCTTCAGCTTTTCCAATTATTAGCTTCTCAATCATAGCATAGACATTCATATTGGGCACTGCATTCCCACTTGAATCTTCCAATGGAATAGCATTACCTATAATAAAGGAGAAAAGTTCTCCTCTTGGGCTTATCATGTTATACCCAATAGTAAACTTGGCATATTTAAATCGTGTATTGTACACAAACTTAATGAGTAGTCTCATTACGGCCAAAGCTATAATCGTAGTCTCCTGACATCTGAGGTAAGGTTCTTGAAAATCCACTCCAGCTATTCTCAAGCCCAGATGTGGATCCTTGAAATACTCTCGATCAATCAAATCTTCTAATCTATACCAAATAGAAGTGATCTTTAATCATCTTCAATCCTTTTCGGGGACTATAAGTCGTTTTCTTACCCGCTTCATTTTAAAGTAAACCAGAAGATGCCCCATTCTCAATGCTATCATCATATGTCTCGGAACAATAAAATGGAACCTGCATACTTTTATTTGTTACCCTTACTAAACCGCAGTAAGGATACGAATACGACTTAAATAAACAACTATAAGGATCAGAATAAGTACTAATGCTCTGTATAATACTTTTCCCCGAGCGATGGTTTAGCGGATTCGGAATTGTAACCAAGCATCCTGGGTTCTATACCCGATTCAACACTAGAGCATGCAGCCGATCCTGGATACATAACTATATAAAGTGTGCAGTGAGGGATCTTTATTGGTAGCCAGTCTTTTACTTCTGCCTCTCCACTCCCATGCCTTTCTTGGTCGGACCAACCCAACCGGCGATTTCCGACAAGTCTTTCTGCTTAGAGCAAGAAGCGGAACCAAAATAAAGCTTTCTTTATTTTCATTTATGGATAACCAATCCATTTTCCAATATAGTTGGGAGATTTTACCCAAGAAATGGGTACATAAAATGAAAAGATCGGAACATGGGAATAGATCTTATACCAATACTGACTACCCATTTCCATTGTTGTGCTTTCTAAAATGGCATACCTATACAAGGGTTCAAGTTTCGATCGATATTTGCGGAGTGGATCATCCCTCTCGAAAACGCAGATTTGAAGTTGTCCATAATTTACTGAGTACTCGGTATAACTCACGCATTCGTGTACAAACAAGTGCAGACGAAGTAACACGAATATCTCCGGTAGTCAGTCCATTTCCATCAGCCGGCCGGTGGGAGCGAGAAGTATGGGATATGTCTGGTGTTTCTTCCATCAATCATCCGGATTTACGCCGTATATCAACAGATTATGGTTTCGAGGGTCATCCATTACGAAAAGACTTTCCTCTGAGTGGATATGTGGAAGTACGCTATGATGATCCAGAGAAACGTGTGGTTTCTGAACCCATTGAGATGACCCAAGAATTTCGCTATTTCGATTTTGCTAGTCCTTGGGAACAGCGTAGCGACGGATAATTCCGAATCTACATAGGTCTAGTCCAGGGGACAAATCAATAGGAAATGCTATTTGCTTCTTAAGAAGAATCACTTTTTTTAAATGAAAGAGTTTCCACGGGCGTCGGATATCATTTCTGCAAATAAGGAAGAAGTGTTATCGATGGATTTCCTTCCATTCTTCCTAGTATGGAAGAAGTAAAGAAAAAGTACTGCGTCTCGATCTATACGAAAGGGCACTGGTTTTTCTTTCGGTTTCATTGATAGCAGAAGAGTACGCTAGCTAGCGGAGCCTGAAAACGCTTGCTTGCGCCCCACCCCTACGGAAACTATTGCCTATGCTTGCTGCTCGCTCAGTGTCAGTAGAAGGGAAGAAAAGATGGTCACTCCTTTTAGGAACATGGCGAGCCTTACTTACGACTGTTGCACTTCACTCGCTGCTCGTTCATTCACTTGCTCATGAACTCGCTGCTTCGCCAGAAGCGACTAGTCGCCTCCTTTCCTCCGCCGAAAGATGCTTAGCCAGAAGCGACGAAGGAGGGGAGCTGGGGAAGGCCGACGATGGCAATGAGGGGGAAGCTGTCGTAGAAGCTTTGCCCCTTGCTTTACATAAATAGTTATGAACTTACTAAATGACCTTATTTATTCTCCCGGAACGCTAGCAAATCTAAGAGTTCCATCTGCTCTTCTTAACTTAAGATAAGAACGAAGGCCGCCATCCTTCTTATTCAGGAACCCTTTGTTTGAGGGGGGCGTATCCCCGGGAAGGGGAGAGTGGCCGAGCGGTCAAAAGCGACAGACTGTAAATCTGTTGAAGGTTTTCTACGTAGGTTCGAATCCTGCCTCTCCCACTTGTTGTAGACTTAAGAGAAGAGAAAGTAGGCGGAAGCCTAGGAGGGCCAACCGAGCGAAGCTCTTTTTTTTTTTGCCGTGCCGTGAAGTGCAATTTTTTCGTATGCGTTTTAGAGAGGTTGTCGAAAAAAAGACGATCTATAGAGATTCCCCATCTATATCCAATCGAGAATAGAAGCGACTCGCTTCCGGCGTCGGCTTGTAGTCTCTGCAGTCGGCACACGCACGCGCCCGCCATCATGCCTCCTTGGTTCGGGACGAAGCCAAGCGAGACATACGATAGACGAAGGAAGCGCCCACCCAGCAGGAGGGCTAAAACCTGTAGTTTTGAAGTTGCAAACTCCAGCTTCGAAGCTGGAGTGCTTTAGCCCTTTAGTTTTGAAGCAAGAATCACCGTCTTGAGCGCCTTGCGCGCTCAAGAACAAGCAAGGGATGAGCGCGAAAGCCGTTGCGCGTTAGCGCATACGTTTTCTTGCTGGGGAAGGCTAGTTTGATCGAGGATTGGAGAGGAGGGAGAGGTGGAATAAAAAGTTCGGGATGGATTTTGGAGTCTTTGTGCGAGCCGTATGCGGTGAGAGTCGCACGTACGGTAAGGAGGGGGGTTCGCGTCTATACGTGTAGTGTGGTGGTTGGGCCTACCCACCCTATTTGTTCCATGATCTATGGGTCTACTGGAGCTACCCACTTCGATCAATTAGCCAAGATTTTGACCGGATACGAAATCACTGGTGCTCGATCTAGTGGTATTTTTATGGGGATTCTTTTTATCGCTGTAGGATCCCTATTCAAGATTACTGCAGTTCCTTTTCGGGCGGCTGTAGGACGGACGGCCCCCTATAGGTAGTAGGGTAGGGTGGGTGGTACCGCTCAGATAGCGGCCAATCCTCCTAACTGCGCGCGGGCCGGGCTTAGAGCGCGTGAAACTCATCACTACCTCGTAAGGGCGTTGAGACCATAGCATGTTACACAAAAGCGCCGCTTTCTCAGGAGTGTTGTCACACAGCTGCCCGACTAGAAGAGCTACTCGCTCTGTAGTGTTGTCACACAAGATAAGCACGCCGCCCGCCTGCTGGCCGGGCGAATCGAAGTTATCTTCCGGTCAACTGTCCACCCAGTCAAGTGCAAAAAACACAGTGGAATCACGCAACGCACGCTGCTGGTGTGCTTCCTGCCCACGAGGAAAGAAGAGCGACAAGGTTCAGATTTGACTGTTTGCAGCATGGGAGCTGATTACCCAAAAAATCCCTGGGAAAAAAGAAAAGATATCTCGGTAACGAAAACCATAGGAGGCTGTATTGGCGAGATCCAAGGGTTCACAGCAGCCCAAAAGAAAAACCGCCTGGAAGTCCGAGGACCTTTAGTACCGTACCGAACCAGCAGCCTTCGCGCCAAGCGACGACCGCCCTTGTCCCTTTCCTTTTTCCATTCAGCCTACTTCTTAGCTTTGTTCCGTCAGTCTAAGGCAAAGCTTAAGTGGTTTGCCTACCTTACCCACTTGATGAAAGGGAACGAACTTCGTTTCCTTGGCGGCTTTATGGATGGATTCAGTCAGCCTCACTCCTTCCTTTTTAAAAGTAAAGTGACGCTTTGCGTCTTCGCTTCCGAGGGTTAGGGTATAGGCCGTTTCGAGCAAGCTTTCGCTTTTTCTCCCGGCTTTCTACAACTTTAGCTTTAGCTTCCAAAGGCGACCCAATGACCTTTCCGGAATTGGAAGTATTCGTCGCCCTACCCTAAGAAAGAAGTCACTATAAAACAGCTTGCCCTCCAGAAGTACCAAAGGTGCGCGGAGCCCGGTGAAAATGAATATGTTTGCTACTGAAAGAAGCCCGCCTATTTACTAATATTCGTCTTTAGAATGAAAGTAGCTATGAAGCCCAATCTACTGTCGATTCAAAAGGGGGCATAGTCATATGGGTGGGGTGTTTGTGGGGAGCTGCCTTGGATATGAGGAATTCCTAAAAAAAAATACAAAATGGAACAAAGGCAAAGTCCGTGACGAAGATCTTTCTTTTCTATCAATAGATAGGAATGAGTGTTCGTTATAGGGGATAGGATCCATCTGCTCTCTCTCTCTCTCTATTTTCTTTTATGCTATTTAGAGAGAAAGAGCAGTGCGAACTAGAAAAAAAAATAGAATCGGGAGATGATTAAAAAAGAGATACATAGACATCTAAAGTAAAGGGATGTATATATTATTCCTATATATATCATCTATCTATGAGAAAAGTAAACAGAGTTCGTTTTTGGGTTCCCCGAAGCCCCGAATGGATTGGATCGTTTCTGCCAACGAAATGAAGGCCTCGCCCCTTCCGAATGCTTCTCCGATCCCGAAGTTCTCGCGAAGAGAATAAGATGCAGCTCCCCCTCCCTCTGTCTTTTTCCGCTTTGCTAATCTTCCCCTCTAACGCGGGCCGGGCTTAGGCGGGCGCGGGAGGAAGAAAGAAAGTCGAAGAGCGTCTTCTCCTTTGTCCTTTTTTCAGTGCAACACAGGAAAGCACCCTCTTTTTGTAATCCCTGCAGCTTCCCAGAGGCTTTTTTTTTATTGAACGCATGGCGTAGCTAGGACCCCTCCAATCATGTTTGAGCCTATGTTCACCCGGGGCCCAAAAAGGAGAATTCCGGAATGCCTGCCGACGTTCAGATAAGGTGCATATCCCTTACCACTAAAGGAAAGGCTCGACGAAGGGGGGGATATTAGCTGGGTAAGGAAAAAGCTTTCGGAGATTGAGATGTCGATTTGTTTTTTCATCGAAAAGGAAGAAGGCCGAGGGGATAGCAGCCTTCCTTCGGGCTTTGCCTGCCGACGTTCTAATAAAGAATTCCGGCTCGGCCCGGGAAAGCGCTGGCAACAACATAAAGAAAGGGGTCCATGTAGCTGCTGCGCCCGCCCACTGAGCAGCAGGTTCGGCATCTACTACAAAAGAGAGAATCCACTTCAGATAACCACGTCTCTGCTAGGCAGCGTGTGGAATGGCCGAGAGCGGACCAAATGGATATATAATCCAAGCCGAGAGTGGAGTTACGTGAACAGCCGTCTGATGGAAAACAACTTTCACGTTCGGTTCAGAGAGCACTTTTTTAGTTGAGAATAAGTCCTTCCCTTTTGTGTGAATTCCCCAGCGGCGAATTAACAACTTGTGGGGCCCTATCTATTAAATCTCTCGAGCCCCAAGAAAACCCCCCTCTCCCTCGGACTCAATCTCTCTTTTGACTCTATATATGTGGGCACCTGATATCTATGAGGGTTCACCCACCCCGGTGACAGCATTCCTTTCTATTGCGCCTAAAATATCTATTTCTGCAAATATGTCACGTGTTTCTATTGTTGCTTCCTATGGGGGTACATTACAACAAATCTTCTTTTTCTGCAGCATTGCTTCTATGATCTTAGGAGCACTGGCCGCCATGGCCCAAACGAAAGTCAAAAGACCTCTAGCTCATAGTTCGATTGGACATGTAGGTTATATTCGTACTGGTTTCTCATGTGGAACCATAGAAGGAATTCAATCACTACTAATTGGTATATTTATTTATGCATCAATGACGATAGATGCATTCGCCATAGTTCCAGCATTACGGCAAACCCGTGTCAAATATATAGCGGATTTGGGCGCTCTAGCCAAAACGAATCCTATTTCGGCTATGACCTTCTCCATTACAATGTTCTCATACGCAGGAATACCCCCGTTAGCCGGCTTTTGTAGCAAATTCTATTTGTTCTTCGCCGCTTTGGGTTGTGGGGCTTACTTCCTAGCCCCAGTGGGAGTAGTGACTAGCGTTATAGGTCGTTGGGCGGCCGGAAGGTTGCCATGAGTAAGGTTGGGAGACCGAAGGCAGTTTTCCGTGCACCGGACACGTAGCTTACCGAATCAGTTGCAACACAGATGGGAATGCATGCTACGAAAGACAGGGTCGAGTCTGATACATCAACCGTCGACTCCATATCCTTGTACGAGTCCACAATCACTACACGAGATGAACCTGGGTTTGGTGAATGGAAGTTGGCCTTAGGTGTAATAGGACTCCCAGTTACTGCGCGCGATCGTATACTGAGGTGCTCCCCGTCGGTTGTTGGAACGACGCGAGCCGGGCCGGGCCTCGATTCCTTTCAAAAAGATGAAGGGACAGAGGTGACTAATTCCCCATCTCATTTGGGGCGGAAAACGAATCGACATCTCGATGTGATACAGCCCTTTCCATTTTCGTTGGGAAAGAACGGCGAAGTCCATCCGAACCCTCCAATGAAGAAATAAGAGGAGAGCAAAGCGCCAATGGCGCGCGAAGCGCATGCGGAAGGGGCACGGAGAAATAAAGAAGTGTGGAGGAGAAGCAGCCGAGCTCATTCCCTTCGCTTCCTGGGCCCAAAGCAGTGCTTTGTTTCCTGGCCAAATCAAGGATTTGGGGCTGATTGCAAAAGATATCTGAATAGAAAGATAGATCCATCCATCTATCCAGATATCTAAAAAAGAATCTATTTCTATTTCATGAAACCTTTGATTCAAAGAACTGCGCTTAGCCCCCCCGCTCATGAAACGGCTCTGCTGCAATGGATGGCAGAGGGTCCGTAGTACCCGAAGCACTGGAGTGATCCAGTAGCCGGGAAGGGGCCTAGAAGTGCCTACTACTACACCACACTACACTTGGCTCTACACATTTACAGAGCTTACCCCTGTCCAGTGTCTGGCAGAACGTTGGGGGCTTCAATCGTCGACTCGTTATCCCCATCTCAGCCCAGGCTAACGGAGCCTGACTTATTCAGGGGAGAGAGTGGAGCCTATCGAAGCACTCTTGAGAGTAAGATCCTTGGCTCCTCTTCATTCTCTACAGGGGTCTCTGCCCACATGGAAGCGGGGCAGAGATGGATAAGATCAAACACGGGAATAAGAAGCATTTGAAATGCCTTTTTTATCATTTTGATAGAGGGGGATGGATAAAGTGGGCAAAACAGACTCACATTTTTCAATCGAAAAGATGGGTTCCTTTTTCGTCTCGACAAAGAAAGAATCATCTTGAAAACGCTCCTAACCCCTTCGTAGGGCCGTGTATAGTAAGTGATCCGAACCTGCCCGGAGCGAGCCCCCCTTAGAGGCAAGTGAAGTTGGTGAGCCGTATGATGGGCAACTATCTCCTGCGGTTCGGAGAGGACTCAGCTGTTAGTTAGTACCCCCTTGGTTTCGGGGTGGACCCTTTCACTCTATTTTATTATATACGCTTAGCGAAAAGAATGTTTTTTGATAGACCTAGGACATGGATTCTATATGAACCAATGGATCGTGACAAGTCGTTACTACTAGCAATGACTTCCTCTTTCATTACTTCATCCTTTCCATATCCCTCTCCCTTGTTCGATCTTACTCATCAAATGGCACTCAGTTCATATCTGTAAGTTCGTTCGATCATTGACAAGGTTCAAAGAAAGGGTGGGCCATTCACCATGAAGGCTAAAAGCGAGATAGGCTGGACATTTTAGCTTACAAAGGCGAAGATAATTCCGCGTTTTTTCAGCCGATTCTCCGAAATGGAAGACAATTATCCTCACTCAAACTTCAAAAAGTCCTTTTTTATTTTTCTGATGTAAATTCTGTCTGTCTCCTTTGTCCTTCCTAACGCTAGTCTAGTCTCCTTCGTTCCACTCGTCCTTGCTTTTTTTTCTTCTTCCTATCGGTCCCAAGGTCAAAGAAATAGGTTCAGTGGTTCGACCTCCCAAAGGTTAAAGAAAGACATCGATATTAAGACCACTCCCTCCGGATGATGATATGCCCCAACCATCTATAGCCCATGGTTCGTTACTCGGGAATTCAGAGAGGTCAGATGAGATAGATGGGTGTGTTCAAAATGGAATGATCCCCTTTTCTCATGTTTGAATTTAAGTTGTCCACAAACAAATAAAGAGTCCGAAAAGACGTACGTACGCATAACAGACTCGGTACCTAGGTCAATGGGTTCAGTGGAGAATTGCGTTACTGTAATAGCGAAGGTATCTATGAAATGCAGTACCAAGGTCAATGAAATTGAAAGGCACCTCTGACAACAGAATCAAAAGGGATTTGGCGTCTATAGACGACTCAGAGGGGTTTTCATAAAGAGAAGCTTTCGCGCAGTACACCTATTTTTCTATAGAAGTGAATGGCCCCTTAGTTGGCTAGTCTGATCAATCGGCAGGCTCAGCCTCTACGTCGTATTCTGATATAGAAAGAAAAGAACCGAACTCCTGGAGGGTTAAAGAAGAATCTCAAGTTGATACTCTGCCAAGGGATCTGTCCACAACTGGTACTTCACATGCCTTAGAAGTAGATTTGAATGAGAATGAATGAAATGAGCAAACGTTACTAGGAAGGTGAACTCGCTATCAAACTACTGCCTGCGCTAGGGGAAGCGCGAAAGAAAAACCAGTTTCAAGATCTGATACCCTTGAAGGACTCCCAGGAATGAGAGAGCAAGTACAAGGACAATCTTATTTTCTAAGGATAGGCGGTATTCCATAATTAACATAGTTCGGTTAGAGTGGATTTGAAAAGCTACAGCAGATCGATAAGTTGCTAATTTAGCTAAGTCAACTCCACTACGGAATCTAGCCCTCCATAAGAGGGTATTCCCAATGAGACAAGTAGTTTATCGAAGGGACGGCCTCTTTCTTAATGAATGGAATGTGCACACCGGGCTTTAACCAGACCTTATCTCGTACAGCGGGAAGGAAGAGAACTTCAAATAAGGGGATAGTCCAGGCCAAAGAGATTAGATTACACATGCGATTAGCGCACTGGTAATAAGAAAGATGAAGGAAAGGAATTGAAATGGGAAGGGCTTAGAAAGGCATTTATGAAACTAAGAAAGCATCACTCTGGCTTAGAGTCACCAACCATCGAACCATCTCCAGGTGACAGTCACCCACCAGGAAGGCATAGAGGCAAGACAGAAAGTAAAGACAGCAGAAATCGAACCTAGGAATAGTAAAATGATCATTCAAAGCATACTTCTGCACCCACAGATGGGAATGCGCTGTAGAGATCCTCCCTGGCACTTGTCCTTCTTCATGTTCTTGGCATATTGCCCTTATTTGGGCTGGAAACAAAGGCCCAGCCATTCGGGAAGCAGAAGTGATTTCTGTGTATCCAGCTTTTGCCTCAACTTGGACTGGAGCTTTCGGATCTGGTAACTGTTTGCTTTAGCTGTTCGGAAATAGTTCTAGTTTGCTTCTCAGGTTTTGCCTTTCAAGAAATGCTCAATTAGAGGATTTGCCGGAACTCGTTACCAGCTTGTTCTTTTCTTTTCCTTCGCCATCCCACCTAATAAGGGCAATAGGAATCCCAAATTGGCATGAATTGACAAAAGTATGAGGCACATACGGAGGTAAAAGTTTCTATTTTCGATACCCACAAGCAAAACCTAAAAGATAAAGGTTTTCCACATAGGGAGGGAGAAACTGATAAGAAAAAGGAGCCGGTTTCGGAAATAGGAATATCATCAAAGCAAGTTCAAGCGATAGTTGACTGTTCCGGAAAGCAGGTAAATTGGTCTAGGCCCAGGAAATTGAAAAAATAAATAAATGTTTTTTTATAAACATAAACCCGGTGTTTTGGGCATAAATACCGATGAGAAGCTTTTGAAGATGTTATGATAATTGGCCCTTTCTTTCAAGGGAAAACTATCTCCTTGTTCATTCTAGTTGGCAAACAAACCCATCCCTTGCGGACTTGGAAAGCAAAGTAGGTCCTATTTCCCTTACTTTTCTTCCGAGCTTATCTTTTCCTTCTGCTTTGGACAAATCTATTTTCTGGCGTATTTAAGTTCAGTCAGTAGTGAACCTCTTCCTTCATTCAAGTTGGACTAGATAAACACTAGTATCAATTGGTAATCGAGACCTAAACGAATAACTTCTCGAGGTAAGGTAAGATCAATATCAATAGGTGGGCGTGAAGTCAGAAGTGAAGGTAGCAGAATAGAACCTATGTTGATGTAGCTTAGCTTTTCCAATACTTTCCTTTCCGTGCTTTGACCATGTCGGTTTTCAAGTTCACAAAAGGGGTTTTTCCAGGTCAAGCTCAGAGGCATTAGCACTTGCCGTTACTTACAGTGTGGATAGGCCGGCCTCATCTCATCTAGTCCTCTGTTCAATGAAGCCTTGGTATCTGCTTCGGCCAATTCATACTTCAGATCGACGGGACGGTTGACTTGAGTTGGTTTTGTTCCTTCGCGGGGCACTTTTCATACTCAACTAAAGAGCAGGCGCCTTCCGGGGGCGAGGAAAGATGGCTTCATTTCTTTAATTACAATCTGTATTCCTATCGATCTGAAGCCATTGATTCGATTTCATGCACTTTCGTTATGCGGTCAGAACAAGTATCAAGAATAGGTTTAGCCTTTCCGTTGATCAATTCGATCTGTAAAATATGAGGTTTTGCAGCTATATGAGACAGAAGTTTTCACTTTATTGACCCACCCTTAGAAACAAAAAAAAGTAAGGTTTTCGCTCTAGCTGGCTTCCACTTTGTTTTTAAAAGGAGGCTGAAAAATGCCAATTCCCCTTAGCAATCCATTTTTCTTTACTTTTCGCCCTAGCTGGCTTGAAGTGATCGGAAAATTTACCATGAAAAAGGGCAATTTCCCTTAGCAACGAAAAAAAGTACCAAGTTGCCCCATGCTGGATAGAAAGTTTTTTAAAATAGAGCAGATTTTGCTCATTTCCTAAGGGAGATGACAAGTCTTTTTGTCCCAATTCATACTTATCTTCTGATCGGTTGCTTTGAATGTCTGTTCTGTTCTTCCACGGCTCCACTATTGGTAGGCACTATTGCGGATCACATTGGTCTATCGAAAGAAAACGGGCACATCGCATCAACTATTTCACTTTGCTATACGCATTTCTTGGGATCCAAATGGACTCAACATTCTTTGGGAGCGGCATTGACGCCACCTCTTCCGAGCGAAGGGACAAAACCAACTCAAGTTGAGTATACAACAACCTAGGCTAGGCAGGCCTAGAATCCAAAAGATCAGTACGAAAGCTAGGTCTACGAAAGCAGTTCGTTCCTATTCTCAATGAAAAGCGATTGGTCGATGCAGCCCTGTCTGTGATAAAGCTATCTTGCCCTAGTCCCTCCCTTCCGTCTAAGAAGATATATGTACTTCCTTTGGTTTCAGTGGCATGTTTCTTATGAGAATCGAGCCTATTTATCACTTTTAGTACCTGGAGAAGGGAATGCATCACCCGCGAGGTAGGAGTGGCTTGCGGGCTCCTAATGAGGGCATACAACATGGGTCTAACAGTAATAGAGTAATAAGCTTCAGTGTGGATGTCCTTTTTGTCATTGGCATGACCATTCGTTTGAGTCAGCTCATCTCCACCTATAGACAGCGCAATTATTCCGTTACCCTTTTGGCTAAAGAGCAGAACTAATAATTGAGCACGCGGTTGTTCTTTAACCGGGTCAGTTCGTCGGTGTTGGTACGGATGTTATGGCCTCATACTTTTTGCATTTCCCTAGACAAGAGCTATTGTTATACGATGCCGTTGGTATAGAATTTACTTTCGCATCATATCGAGCAATGGCATTGAGCCTGAGAGAGATGCTGAAGGACAACTACCATACTCTCCCACCGAACAGAGAGAAGCAGAGGCCCTCGCGGAAAGAATGAATCTAGTATCGACGGAATGGTATCTATCTTCTTAATATTAGTTTTCCGGGGGAATGAGCCAACCCACACAAGAGTGCCTACTAGCTTGTCACGAACGCAGAGGAAAAGAGGTAAGATACCCCCGCCCCCGAGCCGGGACCCCTTCTTGAACTTCTTATAGTCGGTTGAACCAACAGCCTTAAGCCAATACTAAATAAAGTCAAAGTGGAATATGGAAAGCAAGCGATAGAAAAGGAGNTTCCCCATATCCATGATTAGAAAGTCAACAGTACACATGTCATATGCAACTCTACCATAACATCACTTACTTTTTCTAAAGCATGTTTAATGGAATCATCGGCAAGTGCAAGTTCAATAGAGCATTTTTCAAGATTCTTTAATTCAAGAACTTCATATAATTCTTTAGATAAAACAGAGACACTAGATCCTAGATCTAATATAGCATGGTGTGTCTCTTTTCCAATGGTTACTAGTACTTTGGGAATCCATACATCCCCAAGCTTAGGTGGTATCATAGCTTCTTGGTTGTACCTAGCAATCTTTTCTTTTAAAACATGATAAGCAATATAAGAACCAAAACCTGCTTGGTTAGAGTTGATGGAAGGATCACTTGCAATTTTTTGTAAGATAGATATTAACTCATGCAAGCTACAATTATCAAAGTCAAGTAGTGGTTCCTTGACTTCACTAAGCATTTTAACTTTCTCAACTTTTCTTTCATTTCTCTTTCTTAATAATACATCCAAAGCTATTTTGAGATCTTTCTCTTCTTTAACAGATTCTTCAAGATTCGTTTCCAAAAGTTCTAGCATAGAAAATATTTTGTCATTAAATTTCTTAGTTGCTCCCTTTTTAGACTTGGCATTGTTTGCTATCATTTCCATTCTTGAAGCAATTTTAGAAAGAGTGTCATTAGTTTTCTTCATCCTAGTTTTTGAGTAAAGGATGAAAGAGCGTATTTCATTTTTAGTAGGACACTCTTCCACATAGTTTTGTAGATCTAATATTGACTTATCAATAGAAACTTTTGTTTGCTTGATCCCAGTTTCATCTTTTGTTTCTATAGAACTCCCAAATAATTTTTCTATTAAATTATTAGCATGTGAGGGATTACCAGAAGCAAATCTTCCATTAGTCAATGAGTCTAGAAAACATTTTGACGAACCATCTAGACCATTATAAAAGTTTCTTATCAAAGTAGCAGGGGTATGCTTGTTGACACCATTTTTATTAATATCCTTCATTCTATACCAAGCATCCATTAATGACTCTACATAATATGACCAAAATTGTTCATTTCAACACTAGAATCCATTTTGGTAAAGTTTTTATGTGTTTTTAAATTTTTAAATGCAAAACTGAAATAAAATGACACTAAACAATGCAAACCGAAATAACAAATGCAACACAAAATGCAAAACTAAAAATAAAATATGCAAACCGAAATATAAATATGATATGCAAGACAATAACAAAACAAAATAAAATGCTTTGAAGGTAAAGATGGATAAGATGATGCTCACGTAGGTGCAACCTCCCCAAGCTTAGGTGTTTGCACAAGTTGGTGATGAAGTTGACTTTATTGTGAGATGCTCCTTTGGACAAATCTTTACAGCAGTGATTCCCTAGCAACGGCGCCAGAAAACGTCTTTGATGGCCTTGAACTTAGCTTAGGTTGAGACTCCAAGCGCAGAGTGTGTAGTATAGGAAAGACGGTTTCCCCACGAGGGGTGACTCGAGAGTTTAATATCGAACTCTCGGGGAATCAGTAGTGAAAGATTTATCTTCTTATCCTTCTCTTGAAAACCTGCAAAACAAAGTAAATTGTTTTGTGCCCTCAACCTCACCAAGTGGTTGTCAAGCACAAGGTGTGAGAATGATATGAAAATATAATAAATGCAAACAAGAAATAAATATGCAATGATGATAAATAAATATGCAAGGATGGTGGAAACAATGATGGATGATATTTTTGGGTTTTGTATTGTGAATGCAAGATATAAAAGTATTTTTGTATTTTCGGATTTTTAAATGGCAGAAAATGGAAAATGCTTATAAGTTGTCGGAAAGGTGTTTCTTATGATTAAAAATGGACCGGGGTTCATGGTTTCACAAATGCACTATCTCTTTAATAAAGTGGTAGATAATGGAACACTAGAATTGACATATGAGATTGCAACAAAAAGGTTTCATGACAAGTTACTAATTATATGGGCATCACGTCCTAACATAGAGATCTTTTGTTTATTAATCTCTCTTATACTCCACCAAGATGTGAACTAAATCTTAGCACCTCAGTAATTAAGATAAATCAGAGTATAGCTTTAAGTCTTATGACATGAAGTTAAAATAACAACATGCTAGATCTAGTCATAAAGAAGTGGCAATGGTCAGCATGGTATTTTTCTTTATACCTAGTGAGGCAACAAAGTAAGGTAAAAATACCCAAGTGGATCGCGGAACTTCTCTCACTTTCACCGCACTAGCCACCCCCTCATTACTCCAACTAATGCACACATTCCCCACACACGCTCTCATAAACATGCTTGATCAAAACAAGTAGACAAGAACGGGGTATATAATATGCATCTAGTTTCATAACTGAAACAAAACAATTGCAATCTCAAATATATATTAACTCATAAATAGATCCACCACAAAAGAATTACATAGATGACCGTAATCATGTTCGGCAGCTCATACGGTGCTAATTAGTGAAGCTCAAGAGAGAGGGGAGATACATAAGTTACTTCCACAAACCCATAGTACAGGGGTGGACTACTCCCTCTTCATCATGGAGACGGTGGAGATGTCGTTGGGGGAGATGGAGACCACGTCGGCAGCGCTCTGCCGGAGTTTTCCCCCTCCAATCTGCAGCTCCAGATCTCTGTTTCGGTGTTTCTGTGTTTTTGGCGGCCACCCTCCGAAAGGCGTCGGAGACTATTTTTATAGTCGGTTTTAGGTCAAGACGAAGGTTCTGGAGAAAAGATCGACGGCAATAGAGCCTCGAGGGCCCATATGAGTGGTCCCACACGGCCAAGGAATCTGGCCGTGTGGGCCACCCTCTTTCGGCCTTTGGGCCTCCACTTGTTCGCTTCCTTCGCTCCTACGCTTTGTTCCTTCCAAAAACTGATGCTCGTAAATTTCCAGGTCAATTGGACGTCGTTTGGGTCCCTGAAACATCAAAATATAGAAAATAAGGTTTTCTGCCAGTGCAGGGTTAATTTCAGAAAAATAGGAAAACTGTGAAATCTTCCCAAAATCATTATAAAACAATGATATAACCCTTATATGATGCAAATATGATTGAAATATGAGTATTATAATGCAAAGTTCATGTATGTATTTTACATGCATCACCATCTTCTGGCTTCGATCTTTTCCCCTATAGAATTTTGTGATTTTTTCTGAATTTTTTTGATTGATGGAAATAGGTGTATCTCATCAGTTGTTTTTCCTCTTGGTTCCTAGTCTCCGGTGTTTTCCCTTCTTAGTTAGAAAACATGCAAAATAAGATAAAAACAACATTTAAATGATATTGTAATATGAAATATTTCAATGAATAAAAATAATTTATAATACAAATAATGATGTAAGATTGACGTATCGACGAGTTCATCTTGGGGCTTCAATAGCGACACTTAATCTCATCGGCAAAGTGCTTTTATTATGTGTTAACAAAAAGAAAGAAACATGAAAAGTCACTTTGGCTCCTGAGCACCAATGCTCCCTCTGTTTGAAAAAATTAAAAAAAAAACTACTTAAAAGTTTTAAACAAATCTGAGTGAAACCCGACATATTCTCATTGATGTGTACTACATGCTTGCAAAATCTTTTGTATTATGGCTACACAAAAACAACACAATTTGAAAATTTAAAACAACTATAATCAGATCTCTACATTTCTCATTTTTGTATAGTACGCATATAGAATACATTATTGAGTACATGTATGTTTTTTTAATTTTTCTGAAACTTTCATATATTTTTTATTATTTTTTTCAAACAGAGGGAGCACTAGTTTTTTTCCCCTAAAAAAACCAGTGTTCCCTTTGTTGCGGACCAACGCGCTAAACTAAAGAGGATTTGCAGTCCTCTGCTCTACCAGCCAGAACCTAGAAGGACACTGAACACCCGATCCCATTCACCAGGAGCGCCAGCACCGGTTCCTCGATCTTCCTACTGGAGGCATGGTCATGGCTTGATTTAATTCATTTCATTCTTTGTTCTGTTGTGGAATTGAACCACTAGCGCGAATTGGATTTCACCACAAGGAAAATGCCACTTGAGGTACATGTATGCATCCACTTCATCGGATGATCCAACGCAAAAAGTATGATATTTCTATTCTCTAGCGCTCGTCATATAGAAAAGGTATCTAGCTCGTCCCTCTAGCGCTCGTAAAAGAAATCCTTCTTGTCCGAGTTTTGAATTGACATAGAGAAAGATTTCGAAGGAACTGCCTAAGCATACTTTTGCGGATCCAAACTTCTTTGTTCTTTCAAAGTCTTCTTCTTGCATATAAGAACGCAACTCTTGCAAAAACAAGGATTGGAGTAGTAAGCGGCATCCCCTCTGAGTTGTGATGAGTAAGCGGAACCATTCTGTTTTTGTTCTTCTCCAGATTTTGGCCGGTAGGAATTTGCCTATGATTTTTCCAACTGATATGTCGATATAGAAAGATCTCCTTATTTCTTCACCGCGGGTTCTCGCGTCATTTTCTTTAAAAGATATTAGATCACCTTCGTGCCGCACTGGAGTGATCCAATATGTGGTTCCGCACGTTCCACCACTTCTCCGTTCATTTCCAATACTGATCGTGAAACACCATGAGCAGCAGGATGTTGAGGTTCGGAATTCGAAGATTCCTTTATTTATCGAAGAGTTAATGCAAATAAAGTGCATAAATCTAATCAAGTGTAGAAATGAGGCTAATAAAGTAGTAAGCCAATTGTCCTGGGGGACATTACGATTTATTTATCTTTCGTTCTAGGCAAGATCTACTCAGGAAGATGCAAAACTACAGGGCACGCGCTACGGCTTTGACCTAATGGCCTCCGTTTGCTGGAATCGGAATAGTTGAGAACAAAGTGGCGAACGGGTGCGTAACGCGTGGGAATCTGCCGAACTGTTCGGGCCAAATCCTGAAGAAAGCTCTTGCTCCCTTTTTATGAATCTGGGAGAGAGGCAAAAGATAAGTCCAGAGAGACCTCGACTCTTTCAGGGAAAGGAGAGAGATCGAATGCGAGATGGAGTCCCTGCCGAATGGAATGGACATCCTTGGGGGCAGGCTGTGTAAGACTTAATTTACCATAAAATTGGACGGAAAAACTACTACAAAGATCACAAGAAACCCAGCTCAAAGTGAATGGAGAGAGAACCCCTACGCCTTGGAAGGCACTTGCTTTCCCAACTGGAGCAGGAAACTTCCAACCAAATAGGAGCTTTTTTCGCGTATAGCCAACCTCTAAGCCCAATTAGCGCACGGGCTGCCCCCTCAACTCAACCCTGACGAGTACGCTAACTTGGTCAGGGAGCATTTAGACGGTGCAGTTAGTATTGACCACTACCGCCAAGAAATCTTCACTCAAATAAACGGTACTATATGGGTTTGGGCCTAACCTAATTTTAGCCCAGCCAGGCCGTCTGGCCACGACCATGGCCATGGATATAAGTGAGAAAAGCACAGACCGACCGGAAGTCCTGCCGTGACAGGAGCCCTCCCTACTCCTTGGCACGTGTCGGCGTGCGGCCACGTGGAGCACCGCCTCGCAGCCAGGACAGTAAGTCAAGAACCCTCGCATGCAAAGCCAGGAGCGCCCACGTAAAGCGATCCATACCAGCTCACCGATATACTGGAATGTTAGCGGGCGCATGACATCTCGGAGCCTTGTCAGGTCGGCCACTCTACCTCGCCGTAGCTAGGCATCTCAGGGCGCCACGTCCACGCCGGGCACCCGATGCCATTGCCACCTCCACGCCTCTATAAAGCCGTCTTCCACTGTCTCAGGTCGTCTCCTCCACTGAATCTTCGCGTAATCGGTCGAACGAACAGAGCTTTGCTTCTCTCCGTGGTCTCGTGTTTTCCATCCAGCTTTTTAAACAGGACGCGTTGAGCAGGATTAGTCGGGAAGGAGGAGAAAATGGGCAAATCATGGGCGCTCCTGACTCACCTCCACTCCGTCGCCGGGTATGTATCTATCTGCTTGCAGATCTGGGGCTTTTCGGCGGGCCGGAGAGTGATCCGGTGGTGTCTCAGTCTGATTAATGTTTTTGCTGCTGCTGCTTCGTCTCCCTGCGCAGGCCAAGCATTATGCTGCTGTACCCTCTGTACGCGTCGATCTGCGCCATGGAGAGCCCGTCCAAGGTCGACGACGAGCAGTGGCTCGCCTACTGGATCCTCTACTCCTTCATCACCCTCCTGGAGTTGGTCGCCGAGCCGGTCCTCTACTGGTAACAAATCTTAGTTCCAGCATCTGCTTCGCAACTTTATTCCTTTAATTGCTTCAGATTAACAACCCAGACGAGCTAATTTGTACTCCTTGATTTCCCGCCTGATATATATATGCGTCCAGGATACCGGTCTGGTACCCGGTGAAGCTGTTGTTCGTGGCATGGCTGGCGCTCCCGCAGTTCAAGGGCGCCTCCTTCATCTACGAGAAGTTCGTCAGGGAGCAGCTCAGGAAGTGCCGCGGCAGGACGCGCAAAGGCGACTCTTCTGATCACAAGGTGCACATAGCCAAGGTAACCACCAAATCTTTCCCCATTGCTACCCACATCGTGATATCAGCCTCTATGTCGGAGAGGCCCGAGTTCTTTTCCCCTGTTTCTCACGTTCCTTGTCGGAAAAACAATTACAGGCCGAGGCTGCTGACCATGGTTATGTGCATTGAGAAGAGGACTGTCAGATCCAGGAGTGTAACCTACTGTTGTGCAAAATCCATGATGTATTGTGTATCAGAAATGTGGCAATAGTAGTAGTAGTTAATGGACCGCTTCCGTTAATGTACTCCGTAACACTAATGGTGTAAGCACGTCATAGAGGTACAGCACATCGCGTATGCTCTCTCTCAAATAAACCGGCGCAGCCGGCTTTCATAATTCTGCTATTGTTGAATTTTCTGCTGCGAGTTGAATTAGGGCCGTTGTTTTCTTGGCGATAATGTCGAACATATGTCCTGACATCTCTATGCAACGTCGCAACGAAATCAAATCTTAATGGGATAGACTAGCTCGCAGGATTGAATTGACTGTCAAATGTGGAGTATTTCAGAACTTCTCAGTTGTAACTGTCAAATATGGAGTCTCTCAGAGCTTCTCAGTTGTAACGCATGAGTAACTCCTATACGGCATGAGTATTTTTTTTGTCCTAGTATGTTGTGTGTTGAAACATATCTTCAGCTAGAGTTGAAACATATCCAGAGAAATGTCTAAAAACCTGATCGTTTCAGTTGGAATTTTGGAGAGTGCCTTTACTATATTAAATCAATTCCTGTACTTAGCTCTATCATTTATCTGGATTTTATTTTATTTTCATTTCATTTTACTTTTGCCAAATGAAATAAAATGATGTGATCCAAACGATTGATCCCTAAGAACATCCCATTTGAGGCCCCGATAGCCCTCCCAATAGAGGTGTTAGAGGCCCCGATAGCCCTCCCAATAGAGGTGTTAGGGCATCTCCACCGCGACGATCTAAATTGACATGAATTATGTTCGGATCTAAATTGACATGAATTATGTTTGGATTTTTTTTCTTTGGATCGTCAAAGAGATCTAAATTGACATGAATTATGTCCGGGTTTTTTTTGTTTGGATCCTCGAAGAGGACAGATGTCCTACGTCCGGCTCATGTCCGGTCTTTTCTGACAATTGCATCCAACTGGAGACCCTTCTTCATTTTTGTTTATAGTCATTTCTATCAAAATAAGTTGTGAATAGGGACAAACGCTTCTTCATTTTTTATTATAGTTATTTTTATCAAAATAAGTTTGGAAATAGGGACAGACGTCTGTCCGGCTCATGTCCGGTCTTCACTGCCAACGGGTATATTCTTCTTTATTTCTGCAGAATCGCGCGAGGTCTTATTTGTTCTTGTCATAGTTTATAGACAACACACAATTGAAATTGAGATGATTTTAATCATCATGATCCATAATTTTTTTCCCTTTTCAAAACAAGCCCTTTATTTCGGGGTGCTCAAATCGGCCGTCATGATTCGCTCGGCGAGTAGCGCGTGCTCCACTTTCTTGGTCCTAGATCGGGCATTGGTCTTATTAATCTCGACCATCTTTTTCTGTATTTCGAAATAGTTCTACATGTTCTCCTCTCTCTTACTGTGCTTCCTCTCTTCCCTCTTCTCGCTTGGTTTGTCCTTTCGGAACATGAACCCCTCCAAGATTTCTTGCAAAGCAATTATCAAGCATCACGCTTCGCCTCCATCTTGGTCTTTTCCCTCAGCCTCTTCTCATTTGGGGCTCCGACTTCATCATGGTCCTCTGACATTTTTTGGAAGATACGATGAGTTCTTTCCATTTTGGACAATATTTGATCTCCTTCAAACAATGGGTCAAGGTAAACGGCTTGCCCCCATGTTGGATCTTAAAGGTTTCCAAAGTTTAAAGCACCTATTTAAGAAATGAAACCAGGAAGACATATTCATATGGGTCGGAAATGGGTCTGCGCAGATAGAAAAACAAACATCGGTCAATTTACATCGGCACGTTGGGCGTCGATTTTGTCCAAACGGATAGAAACGCAACGCGTCGGACCAAATGGTCGCCGTGTTGGAGTTGCCCTTACGTTCAGGTGCTATGAGGCCGACCTCATCGTATTGGGAGCCACTTGGTACTGCCGGACAAAGTCGTGGGCCGTGCCATGTCAGGTGTACCCGACAGTTGGACCAGTGTGTCATTAACACAACCAATGTTCAACATAGTTTATTGCCGCTGTCGACCCTGCTCGACTTTAATTAAAGCTGGGTGTAGCGAGATGCCGTGTTGACTCATGTTGCTGCCCACGTGGCGTGCTCGCGCGTTCCACGTGCCAAATGCTGCCTTTGACGCCATTAAAAACTGGCGTGCGCCTCCCCCCTCTCTCCCTCTCCATATCCATTCTTCCGCTTCGCAAACTCTAGCTAAACCATGTCATACAACAACAATGGTAACAGTCGGCGCATTAGCGGAGCCGCGACCAACACCTTTGAGCCGCGGAATCTCGTCCTCGACCAGGCGGCAGCCCTGCGCGCTAATGGGTACCTAGCACCACCAGACATGTGATGTCCGGGTACGTAATCGGACACGTGGACGCTTAGCGTCGACGGGATTCCCACTCTGTGGGCACCGACCCCGATGGGTCGCAACTGGTCGCTCAAGATACACCAGTACACATTCTCACCTTCGAGCGGCGCCGACGAGCTTAGCGCCCACATCAACGACTTGGTGGCGGTCCCCACAGGACATTGGGCGCCGAGGAGGACCGTTGGGCGCTGAGGAGGACGACATCACACTTGTTGTCGTGGTGCTCACCGACGTCAAGCAACCCCTTTCTTACCCCCAAGGACGAGCCATGAACCCCATCGAGGAGGCGCGCAACAAACGGCATCGTCATGCGCGAGTCGGTGCCGCCATCACCGTCCCGAGGAAGGCTCTTCCTTCGTCCTCGCCTGCCGAAGAAGTTGAAGGCAGGACTATGTGGGACTACAACTTTTTTTTTTGATATCGGTACTACAACCCTAGGTACAAGCATAAAGCTGGTGAAAAAATTGTTGGGAATATGCCCTAGAGGCAATAATAAAATGGTTTATTAAGCATATTCAAGTTTATGATAATAGTTTATTATCCATGCTATAATTATATTAAATGGAAACATAATACATGTGTGGAATATAAACACCCAGAGTCCCTAGTGAGCCTCTACAGGACTAGTTCGTTGATCAAGAGATAGTTAGAGTTTCCTAACTATGGACTTGTTATAGTCACTTGATAACGGAGTCATATCATTAGGAGTAATGGTGTGATGGACATGACCCAAATAAAGAGTTGCAATTAATCGTTTCACAAAAGTTTTGTTGTCAACACTTTTAATATGCCAAATATAGTTTCCTTAGACCATGAGATTATATCACTCCCGTTCACCGGAGGAATGCTTTGTGGACATCAAACGTCACTTCGTAACTGGGTGATTATAAAGGTGGCTTTCAGGTATCTCCGATGGTGGGTTGTTGGGTGATATGAATCGAGAGTGGGATTTGTCCCTCCATGTGACGGAGAAGATATCTCCAGGCCTTCTCGGTAATATAGCATCAAAAGTCTGCAGACATGTGATTAGGTTGTAATCACCGAGATCCTATATTATGGACGAGTAAAGAGAACTTGCCGGTAACGAGATTAAACTAGACATGGGGATGTCAACGATTATATCTCGGGCAAGTAAAATATCATGAGACAAAGGGAATCATATATGAGATTAATTGAATCTCCGGCATCGTGGTTCAATCGAGAAAAGGTTTTCGTTGAGTGTATAGGAATTAATATGGGCATCCCGGTCCCGCTATTAATTATTGATATGATCATGTCTATGCATTCTCGAACCCGTAGGGTCACACACTTAACGTTCCGATGAAATTAGGTTTTGCGATGAATTAAATGATGAAGTGAACGAATGGTGATTCGGAGTCTCGGATAGGATCCCGGACGTCACGAGAGGTTCCGGAGGAGTCCGGAGAATAAGATTCATATATGGAAAGTGGTTTCCGGAGGTTTCAGAAAAGTTCCGGAAATTATTTATAGGGTACCGGAAGGTTCCGGAGTGTTCTAGAAGGGTCTAGAAGTGGGACCATATTTTGTATGGGGCCCACATGGACCAAAGGGGTGCTGCCACCACCTAGGTGGGGCGCACCACCTAAGGCCCACATGGGCTGGTGCGGCATAGGAAAGGGGGGAACCCACTCCTAGTTGGACTAGGAGTTGGGCCCTCCACCCTTTAGGAAAGGGGCCCAAGGAGGAGTCCTAGATGGACTCCAACTTGGGGGGCAAGGCAAGAGGGGGCCGGCCGGCCCCTGCCCTAGCCCTTGCCGCCGCCTATATAAAGGGGGAGGGAGGGGTGCGGCACACCCTTGAGGCTGCCGCCCCACAACCCTAGCCGCACCACCCCTCTCCCATCTAAACCCTAGCCGCACCCCTTACCCGAAGGGCTGCCGCCGCCTCTCCTCCACACCTAGCCGCACCCCCTAGCCCTAGGGGCTGCGCCACCTTGCTCCTCTCCCTCTCCTCTTGCTTGGCTTGGCGAAGCCCTGCTCGCGGAGATCGTCATCATCACCGGCACTACCGTCGTGCTGCTGAGATCATCAAGGCCACGTCTTCTCGCTTGCGGGATCAAGGAGTCGACGTCTTCATCGAGCTGTACGTGTGGACGCCGCGGAGGTGCTGACCGTTGCTGCACTTCACCGGATTGGATCTCGAGGATAATACATCTCCTCGCGACTAGACGAGTCTAGTTGCGGGGATCGACTAGTCAACCCCTGCACCGACAAAACGCGTTTGTTGATCTTCAAGGGTAAGAGATTGGATCTCACCTTCGCTATATTCATCTCGTAGGTCTAGATCCTTGGGGTTTATTCCGCTTGCCGCGTAGAATTTTTTTTGTTTTCCATGCTGCGACCCCATAAAAAATTATCTCTCAATTTCTTTCTCTGCATTATTAAAAGGCGCGTGCTAGGCGTAGGTCGCCTTACCGCGCCCCAACGTAGGTCCCCTTTCTGTCCATCTAATTCTAAGCATAGTATGGTGAGGGAATAGTTTCCGCGTTGAATCGGTGTTACACGCGCAGCTAGCTAGCATCGATTCTCAGCGTTGTAGCGTGAGTTGGTTAGCTGAAGCCGTAAACTTGCATGCATACGCGTGACGAAAAAGTCTAGCTAGGCTCAGAGCCTGTCATGTCGTGGTAGCTGCTAGCCGCCTTCATGAGCCGACAATATGACTTCTATTGCTATTGTTCGACATACAAGATACATATTTTTTCTACTTTTACAACAAATAAAATCACATATGTAGCATCACAATAAAAACCGAAAAAATAGAAAAAATTATACATTTGTATTATTACTTTTTTGTAGCATCCCAACAAAAAAGCTCACAACAAAAATACATAAAACAATAGAAGAAAAATCCTTTTATGTTTGTAGCATAATTTTCCTACTTTTACAACAAAACATAAAAGCACGTGCGTACAATACAGCAAAATTTTATTTTAGATTCATTTGTAAAACCACTTAAACGAAGGAGTATATTGTGTCGCCCCTGAAGTTCCTGATATTTACAACAAAAATTCCATCATGGTGATTTACCTCTAACATCGCAACAAAAACCCAGTATCGCAACAAAATTCCTGAGCCCGTGTACAATTTAAATTATTATTGCAACAAACTATTGCAACATATTGAAAAAGTTAATGTTTCAAAAACATGGTTAGATTGCTGGTGATTGCTTTCCAACAAAAATCACCAACCGTTTCAACAAAAATCATAAATAATTGCAACAAAAAAACATGTGTTTGCAGCAAAAACAAAAGTGGTTGAGCAACAAATTTTTAGCTACAACTTCATTTGCAACAAAAAATATCACCTATGTCAACAAAAATGACAAACGACGACAACAAAAAAGTGTTTGAAACATTTATGAAAACACGTACACCAACATTCAAAGAAAATACAAAAACTTGATGCAAATGCCCGGTATACATTGCAACATCTGGCATGTGACTTCACAACAAAAATATTATGAATTTGTTACAATTTGGAAGTACGCATGCAATGTAAGAAAACAAGGAGAAACACGAACTTGTAGCAAACACCCAAAAAAAAACCTTGCAACATTTCCCGTGTGCTTTCTCAACAAAACGTGTGCGCCTTTCGTACAATTTTTATAGACGTAAGCAACATTAAAAATCAGGGAAGAAAACTTAGTTATAGCATCGTCAAATGGTGGTCAACTATGGAGCAAGTGGCCTGCCATGTAAAACAAAGGCGTATGTTTACACTTTGCTTGCATGGATGATCAGCTGAATAGAAAAGAAAAAAATGCTAGCTAGCTAGAAGTACTAGCTACTAGCTTGCATGCATGCACTTGAGGCGTATGTTTATACTAACTATGTATACCGGTTGTTGGGCTAAAACTTGGGCAAAAAAAGACGTACTTCACTATTGGACCGACGAAAAGGCTGTCCACGGCCACGTGAGCAGGCAGTTCAGATCAACCTACGCTAGGGCGCGTTAGGTCGCCCTAACTAAAGCGTTTTCCTTATTAAAAAGCACCGGTACTCTTCCTTTTCTGGAGTATATTTTTAGTTTTTTTTGAAGTGGAGTATATTTTTTAGTTGATCACACTCTTAATGTTGGTTGTCCTGGTCACACTCTTAATGTTGGTTGTCCTGGTCCATTGATGCGCTGCATTGCCTGGTTAGGGGAGTTTGTGATAGGGACGGCAGCGGCGAGCAAATCTTACAGCGAGAAGATTCAAACCCCAAACCCTAACTCCCCTTCCCCACCATGGCCCCGAAGCGCCCGGCCGCCGCCTCCGCCGCGTCGGGCTCGGCCTCCGACGGCGAGGCGGACTCGTCCCGCGACCACCACTCCCCGTCCCCTTCCCCCTCACGCTCCCGAACCAAGACCCCTCCACCCAACCTCCACCCTAACGCCGCCGTGCTGTCCTCCACCCCCATCTCGGCTGCCGTCGACCTCGCGGCTGCCTCCGACTCCGACGCCGACGCCGAGGGTCGCCTCCCCTCCCCGAGGCGCAGCCGCGAGCGTTCACCCCGCCTCCACTCCGATTCTGACAACTCTGCCGCCGTATCCGACGAAGCTGACCACGAAGACAACGCTGCGCCGCCGCGTCGCTCGGGCCCGCGTTCTTCCCTCGTTGATCCTCACAACCTCAAGCCCATCAGCTCCCGCCGCATGGACGGCCCCAACCTCTCCTCCCAGCGGCGATCCAAGCGCCCCCGCAACTCCCTGCTCTCCCTTCCTCGCGGCTCTGCGCCATTCACGGAGAGGCAGAAGCGGCCGCCGCGGGTTTGGAGCCCCAAAGACGAGATCACCATACTGCGTGCCCTCATCTCGTACCGCTCAAAGAAAGGTGCGCTCCCTGCATCCAGTCAGGAGACAGGCAAGCTACACAACCAGATTCGTGGCCAGCTCAGTACAGAGGCATCTACTACTCAGCTCAGTGATAAGGTACGGCGCCTCAAGCACAAGTTCCGTTTGCTCGTGGCCAAGAATGGACGGGATCCAGAATTGCCAACTATGCATGATAGTGATGTGTTCGAACTTAGCAAGATGGTTTGGGGTACTGATGATGCTGGTAGAGCTGAATATGGTAATTATTGGTTTGCGGATAGCGATGAGGAGCAGAAGAGTGGAGAGAGTGATGAGGAGGAGGATATGGAGGATGGGTGGGAAGGCCCTGACCGCAGGGCGAATAGGAGGCTGAAGGCGATTGCTGTCTCGAACGGGAATGTGCATACCACTGCAATTGGGCACTGTAACAGTGGCGGGAAGGGTGCTGTTACGAAGGGGAAGGACATGTACCCATACCTGTCCGAGGCTGTTGAGGAGCTGTCCAAGGAGCACCCAAGTGGAACGGCGTTCAGGAAGGCCTTTGATGTGCTTGACGGCTCAAGGGCACTGGCGATGGAGGAGAAGCTAGAGAAATTCAAGCTTTCAGAGATCAGGCAGCAGCTGCGTCGGATGGACCTGATGAAGGAGACGGTAAAGATGGTGCTTGATGCACTGGAGGGTACTAACTGAGTAGGTTGAAGTTGACACACCGTTAGAATTTTTTGTGTATGGTACGGTGAGTACTTGCTCAAAAAAGGGTGATAATGACAAAATGTGTCCTAGTTCCTGGATAAGTCCTGTTCTAATATTTTGGTCTTTTGGATATAGATGTTTGGTTGCTTTAACCTTGTGGGCAAGGGTATGCTTGCCTCGACCAAATTTAGGTATATAACAGGGAGTTATAGTTTCCTGTGAAATGTTGTGATCTATGTTGCTTATAGATACTAATTTATCTCTGGTAGTACTGATCAGTAGTTCCAACGTTTACCAAAAGTGCTTTGTTTTATTCTGTGTGTTTCAGTACGAATGGTGTTGCATTTAATCAAGGGAGAGGCTTGGTGCTTGCTAGTTGCTAGGTTCCCACGGGGAGAACTAAATTTAATTAATGTTTACTATGCCAATGGCTTATGTTAGATGTAATTAATACACTTAATGTAGTTATCACGTTCAGTACTAATATTTGATAGCTTAGTAAATAGACTCATCCCTTAAAATGTTGACCTCTGTAGCATCAAGTTCAATAACCTGGGTTTTGCATACATGCTTGTGGCGTTGTGCACACAACCTATATTTGGTTTCCTCTTCGTCCACTTGCAAAAGTTGAAGTTTTTTTGAGAAGATACCTGGATGTTCATCATGCTATGACATGTGCAGTTGCAATTTTTGGTCCTTAGGCTTTACCAAATTGCTTTATTGGTGGAGAATGTGTATGGACAAGTTTTTGCACCAAATTTTGCAAGTCTACATGTTATATCATGATGAATATCCATCTTTCTCGAAAGTTGCACAATTTTTAAGTGGCTGCTAAGAGAGAGAATAAGGTTGTGCATGCAACCCAGCTGATATGTGCTGAGTCTTAAACTTACAGAAATGCTATATACGTATCTCATTAGTGTTTCTTGTATATGTTCTGGCGTGTTATCACCTGACATTGGTCTCAGTAGGTATTGTTGTGATCTGCCTCTCTGCAATCTTACTTGGTAATAGGTATAATATCAACTTGGAATTACTAAATGCTGACTGATTTTACCTTCTATTTCTGATTTGCGTTCGTGATGATTATGCCTGGTGAATCTTAGTTGAATGCCCCTGGATTTGCATTTGTGATGGATTATTCTTGATGAATCTTAGTTGAATGTCCCTTGAGTGTAACATACCATAAACAGTCATTTTGTATATTGCTCATTGGTCGTCATTTTTGTTAGTGTTGGTGTCATGTGTCCATGAAATGGTCAAAATTGAGTCCCAAAAGTAATTGTTTTGACAATTTAGTATGCCAAAAGTTGGTAGTTACCTCAGGTTCAGCTGGATAATATTAAGCGGCTAAGTCCTCGTCGATTTCTTCAGTATATATTAGTCTTAGCTTGTTGCAATTATGGTATCCTTGAATCTGCCAAGCTCTCTTGATCAGCTCATGCAGGGAGGGGACATCTCCTAGAACCCACTTGCCTTGCGCGTTTTATCGGGCAACTTCAGCCTGCAAAGTCAATAGGCACTTCAAACCTCATCTTGGCCCAAAATTACGTGACACTGGGTTCTCCTGCTCCCTCCGATCCACATTTATTATGGATCGGAGGTTGTATTAAATTGTCTCTGACTCCGTGGGAGATTTCAGCTAGAGTAGGCCGCATTATATCGTGTCTCGGTAGTCTGCAAATCTGTAGGCGATATCAGCACTCTTTATTCTCAGCCTGGCTCAAATATGCAAAAATTGGGACTCATTTTGACCAATCTCTTGATACAGTGGTCAATGCTCCGGCATACTCTTCAAAATACTTGCCGTTTAGGATTGATTAAAAGAAAGTCGTTTAGTACATGGTCTTTGGTCTCCAATGTGATACTTTGACTATAAATTTGTTTGAAAGTACATCATTATTACAAGTTAATATACTTATGAATTGTATTTTTGTTAGTATTAATAATCATCGAATCCCAAAAGTAATAATAAGATATACATAGATCATTCGACCGTCTAGCGATGACTACAAGCACACTAGAGCGAGCAGAAGGCCGTCATTCTCACACCTCCATCATCGCAGCCGGACAAAACTTGTTGTAGTAGACAAACGAAAAGTCATCATGCTAAAACCCCAAAGGTTCAGCGCACCAGAGCAGCAACAATCACAAACAATAAGAACCCTAAACTATAAGACTCAGGCATGTAACCATACAGATGAACACGAAAACCTATTGGATCCCAAGAGATACGTCGGACACACAACTCCACAAGCCCTCTATCGGTGCTAGGCACATTACGGAGCGGGGATATGGCAGGGAGTATGGTATTCTGACGCCGTCTCACCATCCCAAAGAAGACACTAAAGCTCTATAAAACAAAACCGGAAACCTTCCCACCCACGATGGTCCATGACCCACCACACCTCGCAGGCTCCAATGGCTCCCCGAGACTGGACATACCTTGAATATTGCCAACAACGGAAACGAAAAACCTAGATTGATTTTTATCACTCCTTTCTCTCTAGCAGTCGTACCATTTCGCATTTGTACTGCACTAATGTTGGTAGTTCTTTCTGAATTAGTATTCAAATATAAAAACACGGCCTAAAGGAACAACGCCTAAAATCCGCTTAACAATTATACTCCTCCGTTCCTAAATATAAGATGTTTTGCTATTTCAATATAAGCGACATATGGGCCGAAATAAGTGAATATACGTATTAAAATATGTCTAGATATATCCGAATCAGATTTTAAAAAACAAAAACATTTTATATTTAGAAACGGAGGTAGTAGTTCAGAGCGTGGTACAACGGGAGATGCTACTATCCTGCATAGACCGAACCCAATCACGAAGAGAGTCTTGTGGATGGCATTTGCTAGGTAAATAATGGGAAGTGTGGCATCACGCATTCGCAGATTCAGTTTTAATGGTACAGATAACATTTTTTAAGATAAAGTAAAGATAGCAGCTGTAAACATTAGAATGTGAAATTCGCTGCGTGAAATGGGGTTTGTTCATGTGGATATGAAATCCAGTGCGTGAAATGGGCCTATTGGGCTGGTGGTCGCGATTCTAGGAATCGCTCCGACGGTGAGCATTTCTCAGCCCCCTCCAAAACCCCCCACCTCCAAAAGCCACTCACCCCAAAATCAAATCGAAACCGGCACTTCTCAAATTCCCAAACCCTAACTCCGTCAACGGAAATGCGGCGCGGCGGCGGCGCGGCAGGCCGCCATCCGAAGTCCTCTCTGGCGCCCTCCTCCGCGGCCGATCGCACCCCAATGACGGACCAGCCCCTGTACCCGCGCAACCTCGACCACGCCTTCTCCCGCCGCGACTCCGACGCCTTCAGCATATGCAGCAGCCGCCCCTCCTCCATCGGCACGGCGCCCTCCCTCGCCGCCCCCATCACCAACCTCTCCGACCGCAGCTCCCAGGCCGCCGCCCTCCGCGTCGTCAACGCCTACCTCTCCCCCTCCATCCACCTCCGCGCGCCTCTCCCTGCCGCTCGCGACATCCTCGCCGCCTTCCGCCACCTCCTCGAGCGCCTCCGCTACCCCGTCAAGACCTCCCTGGAGGAAGACCTCCTCATCCTCCTTCGCTCCCTCGGCTGCCCCTACAAGCTCACCCGCTCCGCCCTGAAAGCCCCCGGGACCCCGCACTCCTGGCCGCCCCTCCTATCCGTCCTATACTGGCTCACCCTTCTCTCGCGCGTCGTCGACAACCTCTACGCATCCTCTTCCCCCACCGCGGCCACCTCCAATGACCTAATGCTCTACCTCACCGAGAGCTACTTCCTATTCCTCACAGGTGAGGATGATGCTGTCACCTCCCTCGACGAGGAGTACCACTCCAAGGCCCGTGCCCAAGCAGATGCGTACGGAGTAGCCGTTCAGGCGCTGGAGAAGGAGGTTGAGGATCTTGTAGCGAAACGGAGTAAGCAGACCTCAGGGCCCTCTCGCTTGAGGGCACTGGAGGAGAAGAAGGAGGCATTTACTGCGGACGTTCAGAAGTTTGAGGCTGTGGTGAAGAGCTGGTCCACCAAGATCAAGGAGAAGGAAGATGCGTTGGTGGAGAAAGAGAAGGAGCTCGAGGCAAAGGTGATGAATGGGCAGCAAATGATGGCTGAGAATGAGGAGCTAGTGAAAAAGGTGGAGATGCAGGTGGTGAATGTGAGGGATGTCGATAGGATGGCTAGGGAGATGCAAGCGGTGGAGCATGATATTGCCAAGGTGGAGAATGCCAATGCGGCGCTGGAGGAGAAGGGGTGGGAACTTGAAGCTTCACTGGTCAGTAAGCTCGAGGAGACAGAGGGGCTTGCTGAGCAGTGCAACCAGGCCCTCAAAAAGTATGAATTCCCCGGGATAACTCTGGATTTCCTGATTCTTCGAGTTTGTCCACGTTCGTTATTCTTTTACCAATGCCTCGGTTATTATTTAAGCACCTTGAAACTCATGCTGACCAAGTAACTTTACTCTTATTTGATATGAATAAATAACTTAAAGAAGTACTTATCAATCCTAGTGCTGACATGGTGCTCCATAGTTTAATGTGTTCGTCGTTTCAATCTCCATAGTTCAATCGTAGTTTATTTGGAGAATTCTTTAGTATTGCTCATTTTACTTTGTATAGGAGCTGTGGTTACTGCATTTTTACAAGATTTTGCTTTAGCTTTGCCTTAAAACTCTCATGACTGTGCAATTAGTCGTATTCCTTTTTAGGTTATCTTTTACCTTTCTTGATATTTATCATCCTTAACTTACATTACTGGATGTTCATATTGGTTTCGATTATGCTTTGTTTTTGTGTTACTTATATATGTTAGGCGAACGCCTGATTCTTATTATGGACTATCACTGAGATATTGAGGTTAAATTAGGTGAACTGTTGTATGTTCATCAACAGCAATTATGCTATCAGTCGCCTGCTATTGAGACCAGATCTGTGCATACATAGACTTCTGATTGAGACAATGAATAAGGGTGTGTGTAACACAGTCCTTCTGTACTTTACATTAGCTGAATAGAGACAGTTCCAGTGCTACAAAGCAGAAAATGCAGGGAAGATGTAGGACGTGATACGTTTTTGCCCTTTATTTACTTTGTCTTCCATTTTCCCTTCAATTGTTGTAGTAGCTTAACTCTCTGCGTGATTCCCTCACTGACTGTCCCTGGTCATTTCTTTCTTTATCTTTTGCTATTGCACATAGTATCATGTTGCAAAATAATGAATTCGTATATGAAAGTACTGTAGCAGGGTTATATAGCTATGTGTGTGTTCTATTGGTAATTTTACTTTCAGTTTATAAGGATTTAATTAGTTTTCATGCACTCTTCACTATCACTACTCCCTCCTTCCCAAAACATGTTGCACAATAGCTTTGGTCAAAGTATAATATATCGCTTGCCTATATATTAATTGTGTATGGCTATGCTACATACAACTTTACAAAGAGCTTCTAGTATATTTCACCTCATAATATTCTTCCACTTTCCACCTCTCCTTGTAGAAAGATTAGTACTCTTTATAGAGTGTATATTTACCTACAAAGCATCTAACTGATTAAGCATAGGGTCATATTACAGTTGTGTTTTCTATTTTTTCCTCTTTTCTGATTGGTGTGTCTTGTTTGAATTAGTACCCGCACGATAGTCCTACATTATAATGCGTCCAATTGAATAAGGATAGTCCATCCTTTTCATGATGTGATACTAATCGTACTCGAGTTTTCTCTCTATTCTATTGAAAGGATATTTGACCATTTTTATAGAATAACCCTGATCAACTTCGGAATTGTTTTCTTATTTTTCAAATATCAATACAGAGGCTTCTAACAGTCCTACTCATTTGTACTTCGAGAAACAGTCCTACTCATTTTAATGGGATATAAAGATGCCATATTTAAATTTCTGAATGATAGGCTTCATTATTTATATATGAGAGATAATATGAAGTTTGAATCTGGCAGGAAAATCTCGGCTGCCAAGCATTAGTCTACTTTTCTCTATCTACATGGCATGAAATTACTTTATTGCTTTAGACGGTGTTTTACCACCTTGAAAATTCCAAGAAAACTATCCAACGTAATTGGTGCCTGTGATTTAGACTATTATGTTTGACTGATTACCATTTGCTGCACGGCTATTTATTCTGAATCCTTTGTTTAGCTTGATCATAAAGTCAACGGGTTATATCTAGCCTTTTTCTACTTCTCTAGAATTAATGTGAAAGCTCCAAAGGAGCTCCAGTTTGTAAATGTAAGATATCTTGCTGAGTAATTGTGCAGGTTAGTTCTTTTATTTTATTTATGTTTGACGGTGAAACTGGTGGAGTAGGTAATTGAGAACATAAAAACTAAGGGTATAGTAACATTCTTTTATAAAAAAAAACATCGAGATAGGTTTCGGGTAATACAGTATTCTTATATTGTCCCTAAATTGTCTCTCAGTGCTCAGTTATTTAGTGGCAGCACTGAAGCAAACAAAGATCAAGATCTCAGAAAGATATTATTGTATTGTGATTTTGTTGTTTATTCCCTGACTTCCGTTCCTTCAATTTATATGTAGAGTCTGTTGTCTTATTGTCAAGCACACTTATGCCATTTTGCAGGTTCAAACCCAGTATTGATTTCCAGTACATGGTAAATGCAAAAGGATCCTCCCCGGCTAAGATCCTTGGTACCACCTACAAAACTGCCCTAAAACCTGCGCTCAGTGCTCTTGCTAATGAGGCTAAAAGGATATTTGTCTCAAAGCACGATGAGTCAGTTGATCTACAGAAGCAGTTGCAAGGAAAATCTAAAATGCTGGAGGAGAAAAAGAGTCATGTTTCTGTTCTTCAGGCTAAAGATAATGAGGTCAGTCACCTTATACTATATAGTAATATGATATATCACAACATGAAAAATAAACAAAGACCTAAAGTCTGAGCATTTGGTATGTTCGTGATCAACCTGTTAAAACTCATGCATCAAAGCGGCAACCCTCTCTGTATATCTTATATAGCAAAAATTATTCATAATTCTGGTGAATGGAGATTATGTACCAGGCAATAGCACTCATTACAGTATAGTTTGGCTTATCATTTATATGCTGTGCATCATGCAAACGGTACTCAAGTGAACTCTTAGGGAAAATCTCAAGTCAACACTGTTCAGCAATACATGCTGTTTGGGTTTTGAATTCTCAATTCACACACAGTTTCTAGCGGGAAACTTTCACGTTTAGCTTTCGTATGAATATGTTAGTAAAGAGTCATAATATTATGATATTATGAAAATGTTTTCACAACAAATCTAAATACTAGTTTTCACTCTGCCCATCCAATTTACTTTGTAACTATTAGTTTTGAAGTTAGAGAAGTGTTACTGCATACATTCTCTATTCCCGTACGGAGATAGTAATTGGTTATGATAGTTAAAAGTTTGATGGTCTCCATTTAAAAAAATATGTTGTATTACTGGTATGTGGTTTGTTTTAGTTCTCACCCGCTGCAACTGCCAGAGGACCAGTTTTCTAAGGGTATGTACAATGGGGTGATGTCCGCCTTTCTCTTTGCAATGCCACATAGGATAATTGCTGAGTTGGGAGGGAGGGAGGTGAAACATGTTGTGCCTGATAAGACTTTTTTCTCCATTGTATTAGGTGTCATCTCTTGCCCACATGTTTTCTTATTTAGTTTTATCCGGCACATAAATATAGGGGCGTGCAAATGTTACTTGCTAGAAGTAACATCAAGATAATTCCCTGTCTAACGTGTTTAATTTTTCATCTCTAAATGGATGGTGTTGCCTAGGCAGTAACCAATGCCCTCCTGTTTTGTCTGCCTATCTGGTGATTATGCCCATCTGACTAATGCCTAGCGTCTTGCTGAACACTGTACAGAACTTAACAAACGATGTTCATGTGTAACCTGCTAGAAGTGGTACGCTATGCATCTACATATCTTGTTTGTGCTGCATAAACTGGTTGAGATGCCTAGCTCATAATAAACTTGCAGAATTCGACCCAGTTAGAAATACGGGGTTTTCCTGGTTCAATGAAATAAAATGGTTCCTGAAAAGTTATGTTGTTCCCAAGAGGCCCCTAATTTCAGGTGAACTGATTTTGGTCAACTGGTTGCCACTACACCCCCCTATTAAAAAACGGTATTTTTCAAAAAATGTGAAATGATTCATGGCTTCAATATCTGCTTGCTTTTCATGCAATTTCTCTGATTAGCTCAATAGATAGCTAAACATCTGGATAGATTTTTATTGGTCAAAGATTGACGGTTGAGCTGGCATTTAACTGACAGTAGCTTGCCTGTGCCATCTTTTGTCCTTCATGAGTCATGTTGTATGTGTTGCCTTAGCGTGTAGTTCGTATATAATAAACGTTGATGTGGATTCTAGATTTATTTTAGTTTGATAAATCATTCCTCCTGGTTGTCTTGTATACTTGATTACCAAAAAAACAAGTTGATCGCAAGTACCAGGCCAACATAGTTATTTGGGACTCTCGTACTACTGTACTACATAATCAAAATAACTATTCTGTAACCTTCTGGTAGTAAGTGCAAAACAGTGAACTATTTTTCTTGTTCCTGTTTACAATTCAGTTTCTGTTCCCCAGATTATTGCTCAGCTGGATTCACTGGATCATGAAATTCGAAGTCATGTTTCAAGTTGCACAGCTGATGCTAGACAAATTAAAGACGAGGCAGAGAATAAGGAACATCAATTGAGCACCGTTGAAAAGGATGCATGCGAATATTTAAAGGTACTCATGTTCGATTTTTTAAATTTGTTCTGTTTAGGTGACACATGGACAAACAAATCACTTACGGCAATGTGATTCGACAGAATTCTGAACAGAGTCTCCAAGATGCATTACGGGAAACTGATGAAGAAACTCAGATGTGCGCAAGGGAACTGCTGCAGCTCATTGATTCCATTGCAGACTATAAAGAGTTCGTAGAAACATCGACTGCAGGGATAAAGAAAGACCTGTATGAATGTGTGGACGACATAGCTTCTTTGTCAGCCAAGATGGTATCTACCCCTGAGCTTTCACACAAAAAGTGATGCATCGAGTCTTACATTGGTGCTGTCCTGCGCCAAATAGCACCTTCAAGTGCTTACATATTATGTGTAGATTGCAACCGTTATAGGCCTGCTAGATGAATTTGGTGTGTTTATGTGATGGCTCGTCTCCGTTGTCCCTAATTATGGGTTTGTAGTATCTTATGGGCGCCTTTTTGTTGCACCATCTAAATACTAATAGCGGAACTCTCATGCTGTACTCGCGCCTTCAGACCTGGAAGTATGTCAGTATTTCCAAAAGTAAAAAATAAAATGATCTTTTGTATCGCCACTCTAGCACGTGTTTTGAAAAAAAAAACCTGGTCAGGGGTGAGCCCCTTATGTTACCCAATCTTGCTTAAGTATGCAAGTGTGCATGAACCTGGTCATGTAAGGTGTTGGTCTTAAAGAAACTGGTTAAGTATCGTTAGTTTTTGACGTGTTGGTATGTAGTTAGAGCATCTCTAGCAGATCCCTTATATCAGGCCCGGCCCTTAAAATAATTGCTTTTTAAAGTTTTTTGCGACAGTTTTGCGCTCGAGTAGATCCCTTATATCTGGCTGACCCTTAATTGTTTTTAAGAGAAACCTAAAATGGACCCGTGAAATCCTCAAATAAAAGGGTTGAGCCTCCGATGTTTCGGTTCCCTTTATCTCGCGCGAGGCGTTGTCGGGCTGAATATTCAGGATGCGTCGGTGACCTTCCGCCATGGAACTTGCCGGAATCCGGGCGTCTTCCGCCAAACCGACCCAATTTGGAGGAGTGGACAGAGGGCAAGGCGGAAACGCTCTGACCGGAGCTTGAGACGGGGTCGGCGGAGCTCGGGCTGGAGCTTGAGGCGCAGTCACGGGGTGACGGAGTTGGGCGTGACCGTAGGGAGACGCAGGGTGGCGGAGCTGGACGCGACACGAGGCGGCGCCGGCGCGGGGCGACGCATGGCGGCGGAGCTGGGCGGGCTGGAGCATGGGGACGAGCCAGGGGAGAGGCAGGGCAACTCGAGGAAGAAGAGGAGCGGGGACATGGAGAAACGGGTTCCCATTTATAAGGAATGTGTTAGAGATGCTCTTAATGTTGTGTCGTAAATGGTGGTAAGAGCACCAGCACCAGGTACAAAGGAGGGAGCCGACCACAAAATCAACACACAACCAAATACTTGTGTTTTGCATCTGATCAACTTGGTCCAATCCGTATTTCAGCCAACCAAACGCTGGCGGGCCACGCCCAGACGTGCAGGAAGAATTGTATGTGCCCTCTTCCCCTTGCGGCGGAGCGCCAACTCGAGAATGCAAACGGAAAACTCCCTCCATCAGTAATTCACTATTCAGTAGTCCATCTCGATGTTCAAACGGCCCCCGAAACGCCCTGCTCTCCCCGAACCAACCCGTCGCAAAAGTTTCGACCCCAAACCAAAAAGGTGCCGCTCCCTCCCTCCCCACGCCGCGCCTCCACCCGATTTCCAATTTCCGATTTCCCTCCCGTCTCTTCCAGTCCCCTCCATTCTCCCACCCTTTTAAATTTCGAACTCATCCCACACACCCAAACAAACCAGCACCAACCAGCCTCGATTAATTCCCCATCTCGTCCGAGCGGCGGGCGGCGGCGTCCCATCTCCCTCTGCTCTCGCATTCCACCGAACGGATGGAGTGCGACGGGATGGACGCGCTCCCGGACGGCGTCGTGCAGAGCATCCTGTCGCAGCTCAGCAACGCCCGCGACGTCGCGGCCTGCTCCGGGGTCTCCCACTGCTGGCGCGACTGCGTGCCCTTCCTCCCGGCGCTCTACTTCCCGCGGAGCGCCTTCGACGCGGCGGGCGGCGGCGTGTGCGCTGCCGACGACGCCATCGGCCGGATGGTCGAGGCCGCGGCGCGCCTGGAGGAGCTGGTCATCTACTGCCCCTTCTCGTCCGCCCACCTGCCGCGCTGGCTCGCGATGCGGAGCGCGTCGCTGCGCGTGCTCGAGCTCCGGGTGGACTCCGCCGCCGACAAGGCGGCCGCCGCGGCGTCCGGCGCCGGATCTGGCCACCTGGACTGCATCGGGGTCGTCTCGAACCTCGAGCAGCTGAGGCTGTGGGGGCTGACGATGACGCGCGCGCCGTCCTGGGGCCGGATGGAGCGGCTCCACGTGCTGGAGATCGTCGGCGCGTCGCTGGAGGACCTCGCGGTGAGCGGCGCCGTCGCCGCGTGCCCCAATCTCACCGACCTCGCACTGTTGGGATGCGAGTGCGCCGGCTCGGTATCCTTCACGCTCCCCCTGCTCGAGCGCTGCCGCCTTGATTTCGTCGGCTCTGGCAGCTGCGCGCTCGCGCTCTCTGCTCCCCGTGTCGAGTCTCTTGAGGTCCAGGGTTTCAACTGGATCGTGCTGCAAGGCGGCGACAGCCTCAAACGCCTCACGATTGCCAAGAACACTGGTACGTACGCGCTGGAAACACCTATCCATCCACGGCCTCGCAAAGCAGTTTTCATTTTGGTCTGATGATAATTTTCCGTCGATCGTTTTAGGGAGCGTGTACGGTGTGGGGATCGATAGGCTCCCGGTGTTGGAGCAGCTGTCGCTGCGTGGTGTCCAGTGGAGCTGGGGAGCCGTCAGCTATTTGCTGCAGTGCGCCGCCGAGGTGAAGCATCTGGTGATGAAGGTTGAGTTCTGTGGCGATTTCGATGCGCTCCAGCCGTTTCCCGAGGTGGATCTTGTTGAATTCTTCAACAGTCACCCAAAGCTTCGCAAGTTTGAGGTCCATGGTGCCATGTTTGCGGCCCTGTGCCAAAAGAACAGCCTGAAGAATGTAAGTAACATCATACTGCTTATCAGTTTCCAACCTTTCACTTGGCATTGCAGCTGGACTCAAGGTTCTCGTATGTATGTGGCGTTGCTAATTTTGCTTTGGCATTGCAGCTGGACTCAAGGTTCTCGATATCTTCATTGGAGGAGGTCCTGATCACCGTGCGCTCACCCTTGAATGCTGAGCAGAAGATGGTTACCCTCGAGTCCCTTGTCAGGTACAGTCCAAGGCTGCGTAGGATGGTCATTAGGATCTCCCAGATGAAGAACTGCCATGAGGCTGCAGATGATTTCTTTGAAGAGATTTGCAAGTTTGCGCACATGAATAATGGCAGAGTGCGGATAGAATAGAAAACGCTCTGCTGCATCACTCCACGCTTCAGCTCTTGTGAGTTGCGACTGAACCATTGAGACTTCGATTGGATGCTGTTTACGTAGTTCAATTCAGCTCGAGTACTTGAGCTATATTTTGTTTGTCACTGTTCATGTGGGCTCGACCGTATCGGCCATTCAGCATGATTAAGTAGATTATTTGGTTTTGTGCTAGTTTAATTTTTGTCCTTGGAAACCGTACTGTTCCTTGTTTCCTGATAAATAAGAATATGCTTTTTCATTGCTGTACCTGCAACTTACTTACAAAGGAAACTATTTCAGCCCCTGTGTAAAGCATCTGATTCTTTGAGTAGATGTAGAGACATGATTGATATATCCAAAATTATTGATGATTTGGATGGGATATACCTAGAAACACAAATAGTTTCCGAGACCACCTGACTTTGGATGTAATTACCACAGTTGTAAGGCTAGTCCCAGTGGGGATAACTTTACTAGTAACATCAATGCTACGTAAGAAAAAAAGATGATGTGGCAGCTAATTAATAATGAGAGAGAAGAATAGAGTAACATAGCTAGTTACTTTAACATCACACCTCCCAAGGTCATGTGAGTCTACGACCTAATAAATATAGCTTTGCATGACATTACTCATGTTGCTACCCATTATGGAGGTAGTAACATAATTTAGAAAAATGTGATGTTATCACACTATGTTACTCCCCATTATGAGTAGCCTAAGGTGAATAGTTTGCACCCTAGTTGATATGATGTTCTTATCTTTTGCTATGTGTAAATAACTCAGTTTGGTAAATCAAGGTGATATATTGCTTGTGTTTTGGAAAAACAATTGAGCAATACCCATGTTACCTAAAAGTGGCTCAACAAAATGTGATTGCAATTTCCTGGGACCTTTTGTACCATTTCATCTTTTGTATTATTTTAAGTGATATTCGGGTTAACTATTTGAACCGAGAACATTTTTATTGTGATCACTAGCCAAGATACATTTGCAATTACTTGGCTATGAAATCTAAAGAAATGTCATGGTAGATTGTTTTCACTTTTCTGCCGTAATATGGACTTTAATATCAAAATCAGTACACCATTATTTGGGGATTACCCTGCAACTCATTCAACCGCAAGAACACAATTACCCATGGGCATGAGTATTTCAATTTAAATACTCATGAGTCGACATGTAATCTTCACAATCCTTTGTATTAAATGATGGTATCCTTGCACTGCCGTGTGATCCATTCTATTCCAAGGCATCATTAGGGAATACTATCTTTTGTGATATCTAAAATCCAAACCATGAAAGCATGTATTTTAGTTCATACGTCAAAGAAAATGAATAAAAATAATATCGGTATATTACGCCCGGGAGGAACTTGTTAGGGCTTCAATGACGATGTTAGGGCTTTGAACGATTGTCTAAGCTAAATTGATTTGCTCGCCTCTAGCTAGGTTGAGCGAATCTCAGAGGTAATGGAGTCGCCGATGAATGGAAGTAGTCACAAAGGTTGAGTAAGTTTTGCACTTGGAAGGCAATACATTTCCAGGAGGAGCTGAGACTTGTCAGCCACAGAATAAATAAGAGTTATGCTTGACAGTTCAAGGATTGGTGACAGACACAAGATCGGATGTTTTTTTTAATATTTTTTATCCCTTTGTAAATATCTTTGTAATTAGTTCTTTTAATTATTAACAAAATTTGCAGTGGGAGCCTTTCCCATTGTTTATCCTAAAAAGGTTAAGGATAAAATATAGATTAAAGTAAGGATCGACTGATTGGATTTGTGTGTTTAGGTCACAATCGGCCATCATTCTTACAATATATAGGACTGTTAGATTATATATTCGGTTAGTTAAACTTGTAACATAAGTTAGGGTTTTAGGTTAGTCGGTTTGCTAGGCCTCCTATATATACCCCTTGTACCCTAAACATTATGGTTATCAATTGTGAGACATAACACAAGTTTACATGGTATCAGATTAGATCCTAGGCCTATGGCGCCGCCGCCAACACCACCTCCGCTGCCGCCGCCTCCGCCAACACCTCCACCTCCTCCTCCCTCACCACCTTCTCTTCCCCGGCCACCATGGCTGCTCCCCTCTCCTATACAGACACAATAGCCGATGTCACCCCCTTTATCCCGATCACTCTAGACCTAGCCCAGCACAATTACTACCATTGGCGCCATCTATTCGAGGTTCACCTCGGACGCTGCAATCTTCGCGATCACGTCGCCGCCAACGCTGCCCCTCGCCCCAACGATCCTCGCTGGGTCACGGACGACCTCGCCATCATCCAGTGGATCTACACCCGCATGTCCATGGAGATCTTCAACCTCGTCTTCCGTGAGGCCGCCACCGCTGCCGCCCTCTGGGCGTCCCTGCGCCAGCTCTTCCAGGACAATGCCGACGCCCGGATCAACAATCTCCACTCTGCGATTCGTAACACCTCTCAGGGGGGCTCTTCGCTGAGCGTCTACTTCCAGCGCATCCAAACGATGTCGGACGAGCTCCGCGAACTCGGCGACCCCATGCCCGATCGTCAGCTCATCACCATCCTCCTTCAGGGGCTCAGCGACCGGTTCAGGACGCAGGCGGTCATGATACCGCTCATGCGACCTCCACCCACTTTCGCGGAGATTCGGACCCTGCTCCAGAACGCCGACGACGATCTGACCCGCCGGGAGGCGCGCCCTCACGTCTTCGCCGCCTCCACCCGGCCGCCGCTGCTGCCCACTCCTGCCGCGGCAGGACATACGGGCCAAACGTCTGCCGCGGCAGGCCCTCCGGTGCCATTCCCCTCTTCGGCCGGGCAGCCCCCTCCAGGCTGGCGTCCCAGCCCTAATTACAAAGGGAAAAACCCGATGTACTAGCCGCCCCGTCCAGCTCCTCCGTCATCGCCGGCTCGTCCTGCTCCACCAACGGCCCCTCCACCTCCTCTGCCGCCTGCGCCCGCCCCTGCCGCGCCTCCCGCGGCTCCCACTTGGCGCCCGCCCCATGATCCGTGGACCGGCATGGTCCAGGCCTGGTCCATGCCCTGGGCGGCCCCCCTCCAATCGGTGCTCCTTCGGCATACACAGGCAACTGGGCGCCCGGACTTCGCCCCCACACCGGCGCTCCTGGCCTCCTCGCACCGCGTGCTCCGTCGAATGCCTACTACGCCGCCTCGGTCTACCACGACGGGGGGATGTCCTACATGCAATACCAACACCACCCGCTGTACCAGCCTCCCCCTGTGCTCATGGCGCCTCCTCCGACTGCACCGCTTCCTCCCTCGGCACCAATTGCTGCACCTTCACCAAGCTGGGACCAGTCTGCGTTTTTGCAGGCCATGAACAACTTCGCTGCCCAAGGAAACTCAGGTATGGACTGGATCTTCGACTCCGGCGCCTCTAGTCACATGTCTGCCTCTAGTAATATGTTGTCAAATTTCTCCCCCACCCCTCTTTCTTCAATCATCCTAGGAAACGGCTCCTCTATACCTATTTACTGCACTGGTCAAACCTCTATTCCTACACCCACAAAACAACTTCTCCTTCGTGATGTTCTTATTGCACCCGCACTAATCAAAAATTTAATTTCTGTTCGCCAATTCACCTGTGACAATCTTGTTTCTATGGAATTTGATCCTTTTGGTTTATCTGTGAAGGACTACCAGACCAAAGCGGAGATCGCTCGGTTCAATAGCTTAGGCGACCTCTACACCCTCCATGGCGCTGCCACCTCCGACCCACCCACCTCCATGACCGCCTCCGCCGACCTATGGCATCATCGTCTTGGCCACCCCCACACCGCCACATTATCATCTATGCTTAGTGAATTTTCAATAAATTGTAATCGAGATAGTCATAATTCTTCCATCTGTTCTTCGTGTCAGCAAGGCAAACATGTTAGATTGCCATTTAGTTCATCCACTACTGTTAGCACCTTTCCATTCGAGCTGTTACATTGTGATTTATGGACCTCACCACATGTTAGTGTCTCAGGCTTTAAGTACTATCTCGTTGTTCTTGATGATTTCACCCATTTTGTTTGGACCTTTCCTCTACGTAACAAATCTGATGTCCACACCACCTTTATTAACTTTCAGAAATACGTCGCTACCCACTTCTTCCTCCCAATCAAGTTTATTCAGTGTGACAATGGCAAAGAATTTGACAACTTTAAAAATAGACACTTTTTTCTCCAACACGGCATACTTCTTCGTTTCTCCTGCCCATACACCTCTCCTCAAAATGGCAAAACAGAACGCTCTCTCCGCTCTCTCAATGACATTGTCCGTACTCTTCTTATACACTCTTCCATGCTGCCAAAATTTTGGGCAGAAGCCCTACGCACCGCCACCTACTTACTTAATATTCGTCCTTCTAAATCCAACCCGAACTCCACCCCCTTCTACTCTCTTTTCCTTTGTCACCCAAATTACTCCGAGCTTCGCGTCTTTGGTTGTCCCTGTTTTCCAAATACTTCCTCTATCTCCCACGACAAACTTTCTCCTCACTCTCTTCCTTGTGTGTTTCTTGGCTATTCTGACGAACACAAGGGCTATCGTTGTTTGGACCTTGTTTCTGGCCGTGTTCATATTTCTCGGCATGTCACGTTTTCTGAAAACATATTTCCTTTTTCCTCCCGTGCACCATCCCCTTCCCCTGACACTCCCACGCCACCACCCCGTCGCCATCCTGCCCAAACAACCCACTTTCCCCAGCATTACACCGCACCTCCACCCTCTACTCCTCCTGCCGCGGCAGCCGTTTCCCCCCTTTTTCCTGCCTCGGCAGCCCCTCCTTCTTCTCCTGCCGTCCCAGCTCCTAGTCCTGCCGCGGCAGTCGTTTCGGCAGATTTTTCTGCCGCGGCAGCCTCTCCTGCTTCTCCTGCCGCTCCAGCTCCCAGTCCTGCCGCGGCAGCCATTTCGGCAGATTTTCCTGCCGCGGCACCTGTCTCTGCTGGTTCTCCTGTTGTCTCATCCACTCCGGCGTCTGTCTCTTCCGCTGCGCCTGACGCCTCTACACCACATCCACTTCCCGCTCATGCTGTCCATGTTCCAGCCCCAATAAATGACCACACTATGCGTACTCGTGCCAAAACAGGCTTTCGCCTTCCAACACAACGTCTCACTCTCCTCGCAACACCCTCTCCCTCGGTTTCTCCCCTTCCCAAAACCTACAAAACCGCACTCCTTGACCCCAATTGGGCTGCTGCTATGCGCGACGAGTTTTCTGCACTTCTTCAGAATGACACTTGGCAGCTTGTTCCTCGCCCTTCCGGTGCAAACGTAGTTTCAGGCAAGTGGGTTTTCCGTCAAAAATTCCATTCCGATGGTAGTCTTTCTCGTTATAAAGCTCGCTGGGTTTGTCGCGGTTTTTCCCAGCAACATGGCATTGACTATGAAGAAACTTTCTCTCTGGTCGTTAAGCCCAGCACCATTCTCGCACGGTCCTCAGTATAGCAGTGTCTTCCGCATGGCCTATTCACCAACTTGACGTCAAAAATGCCTTTCTTCATGGCTCTCTTCGCGAAACAGTCTATTGTCAGCAACCCCTTGGTTTTGAGAATCCTTCTGCGCCTGATCATGTATGTCTTCTTAAGAAATCTCTATACGGTCTTAAACAAGCTCCTAGGGCTTGGTTTCAACGTTTCTCCAACTATATTCAAACCATTGGTTTCACTCCCTCTCTCACCGACACCTCTCTTTTTGTCTATCACACTTCTTCTCACACAGCTTATGTTCTTCTCTATGTTGATGACATTATTCTCACTGCCTCCACCCAAACCTTTCTTGACCACGTCATTACACTCCTTAGCTCTGAATTCTCCATGACTGATCTCGGTGTCCTCCATCATTTTCTTGGCATCACTGTTACCCGTGACTCTCATGGTCTTCTTCTTTCTCAACGTCAATACATTTTAGATCTTCTCACTAGAGCCGGTATGCTTGACTGCCAACCTTCTCGCACCCCCGTTGACACCAGTTCCAAACTATCCTCTGATGGTGACCCTTTTCCCGATCCCTCTCTCTACCGTAGCATGGCGGGTGCACTTCAATATCTCACTCTTACACGACCCGAAATTTCATACTCTGTCCAACAAGCTTGTCTTTATATGCATGACCCTCGTCTTCCCCACTACAACCACATTAAACGTATCCTTCGTTATCTTAAGGGCACTCTAAATCATGGCCTTCACATAAACACCTCTACACCTACTAGTTTGACAGCATATTCTGATGCGGACTGGGCTGGTTGTCCCGATACTCGTCGATCCACGTCCGGATACTGTGTTTTTATGGGTAACAATTTGCTTTCATGGTCTTCTAAATGACAGGTTACGGTCTCTCGCTCTTCTGCAGAAGCTGAGTATCGAGCAGTTGCTCACGCGGTTGCTGAGACAGTTTGGCTTCGGCAGCTCTTGGCTGAGCTTCATCGCCCTATTCAGCAGGCTACTATTGTGTATTGTGATAATATTTCAGCAGTCTACATGTCCAACAATCCAGTTCAGCATCGGAGGACCAAGCATATTGAGATAGACATCCACTTTGTTCGCGAGAAAGTTGCATTGGGGCAAGTTCGAGTTCTTCATGTACCGACCACTGCACAATTTGCTGACATCTTCACCAAGGGATTGCCGACTCAACCTTTTAGAGACATTCGTTTCAGTCTCAACGTGATTGAACCCCACGTTGACACTGCGGGGGATGTTAGATTATATATTCGGTTAGTTAAACTTGTAACATAAGTTAGGGTTTTAGGTTAGTCGGTTTGCTAGGCCTCCTATATATACCCCTTGTACCCTAAACATTATGATTATCAATTGTGAGACATAACACAAGTTTACAAGGACGACTGTACTCCCGTGCAAGTCACGATCTATATATTACATGTTTAAATCTGGGCACAACACCTATGCTAAACTAGATAAATCTTCGAATTCATACTGGAACTAGACTTCTCCGAGTTCGTATTAGAACTACATGTTTAAAAAAGTCTGAGTCGACCTTCCTTCCGTGTTGGAGTGGCCGTCAAGTCTTCGTGTTGAGTTAGGCTTTACCTTCGATCGTGCTGGTCCAGGACCCAAATGTCCCAATGACCGCTAGGCGTATCAGGCTAAACGAGCATTCATTAGTAGACCAATCTCCCGGTCGTGTTGAGGAAGAGCGCCTTGCTCGAGTGGTGTCGACTCCACCTTTGCCTTCTGGTCGTGTGATGGCTAGCCTTCTAGCTCTCATTAATCGGGCCAACTGGCACAGGGCGACTTGCCTTCTAGAATTCCTGTGTATTTTTCTTAACCGTCTCATTTTCCTTTATTGGATCGTAGACATGGGAAGTACCTCTAGCTATGTGATGTTGGATCTCGGCTATTTCCTCGAGAGTAAAAAAGCTACCACTTGCAAAGTGTTTGTTGACATCGATGATAAAAGGTGACATCTTCGGCTCCTTGATCGTTGATATAGCTCCTTGCCAATTCTTTTTTAAGCTTACCATGTACGCCTCCAGATCCGCCTCTTATGCAATGCCTTATACTCCTCTTGGCGTTTCTTCTTGATTGCCTCAAAAGCTTGGCGTTGATCTTCCGATAGTTCCTCATAACTTGGCTTGATGATGATGTCGACGTGAATCTCTCTAGGATTAGAGATCTTGGAACCGATCATTGTTGTTCGATTGATTTTTTTCCAATCAAAGTCATCAAAAAACGTGTTCACGTCTACACAGAACACATCCTCATCTACCCCGGGGAGCAGGGGTGCGTCCGCAGAGACGATTGGCTGAGCTAGACCGATTCACTCGCCTCTAACTTGGTGGTCAATCAACGAGCGAATCTCTAAGGTAACAAAGTCACCGATGAAAAGAAGAAGTGACAAAGGTTGAGAATAAAACAGACTGAATAAACATATGATTGATTGGATTTATGTGTTTAGGTTACAATCGTCTATCACCTTTACAATATAAATAATGCGGCTGGACTTCCCGTGCAAACCACGATCTACGCAATACAATTTCGAATATGAGTACAACACCTATGCTAAACTAGGCAAATCTTCGGCTTCGTACTGGAACTGTACTCCAAACGTCCTACTCGACCGCAAGTCGGAGTCGACCTTCCTACCATGCTGGAGTGGCCACCAAAGTCTTTGTGTTGAGGTAGACACCGTCTTCGATCGTGCTGGTCCAGGAGGAGGCGACAAACGAGTCTTCGTCTGTGAGCCAATCTCCCGGTCGTGTTAAGGAAGAGCGCCTTGCTCGAATCGGTGCCGAATCCACCTTGGCCTTCTAGTCATCCGCTGGCTTGCCTTGCTGGCTCTCACTGGATCGTGTCGACATGCACTTGGCGACTTGCCTTCTAAAATTTCCGCGTGTTCGCCTGCTTTGTCGTGTCCAATTGTTGCTCCATGCCTGGTTTCTTCTTCTCTTGGTTTCAACTCAATGCGTCCACTCAAGCCTGCATCCTTTTTTAGATTTTCACCATAAACTGACAGTCGGCCAAAAATAACTGCAACATAATTAGAAGATACTCTACGTGCAACTATTGTACATTTCAATCAAATAAAGTATTTACAAATGGTGGCTGCTATTTTGCTCAGATATATCCTATGCATGCTGATCAACACTATTGTTAGTGGCCCCCTCTTGGTGCTAGTGAAGCTCCTTCTATAGTTTGCTTCCCATATGCTTTAATAGACCTCCATGTGTTTCATATCTAGTGATGACCTACAAATTAATTAGAAAAAATAAAAGTTGAATACGTGCATTGAAAAAAATGAATGCTTTGTTCTATAAACGCCATAGTGGCTATAAATAACATGACTACGTCAGCATTAAGAATGTGAAAGAGTACTCACTCCGGTTCCGTTTGCTAGGCGTGTTTCAGGTTTCATGCAATTCCAAAACACTCCCACACTATTTAGGCACGTGAGCATTAAGTTCTTGTTTAATTAGACTGTAATCCCCTTCTCTCTCGAATATTCCCTTTCCAAACCATGCATGCGTGGGTGTGAACGCATTAACTGTCTGTTTAATTACAACTTTTAGTCCAATCAACTATCACCTAGGTTCTAGAGAATTGTCATGCACGTCCTCTAAACCGAACCGGAGGGAGCAGTGGCGAAGCTAGAGCACAGTACCATTGGGTTCATCTCTATTGGTTATGGCATAAATTTTCACTAAATATCAATGGCAGGACTAACTTAATGAAGGATTTAGCAAAAAACGTTGGGTTCATTTGAACCCAATGGTTGTATGCCAGCTCCGCCACTGGGAGGGAGTACTCACAATGTTCACATAAATTCACTTTGCTCCTCGGGGTGCATATGCTCCCCTTACTCAGAAAAACACATTTCAAAATACCAAAAAAATCTCGAAAAACAAGTATGCATACATCTCGACATTCTATGTGCACATCTAAAGTTTCGGACATTTTTGTGACATGTATAATTTTTTGGGTGAAAAGCTTTATTTTAGCACCGAGTTTTGTCTTTCTTATACATGTCATAAAAATATCTTTATTTATAAAATAAATTTTAAAACATATAGGATGTGAAGATGTACATGAGAACACCTTTTATATTATTTTAACATTTCCAAAAATACATTATAGTGCATTTTAAATAGAGGGTGTAATCCGGGAGGGAGACAAAATGCTGCTCACATTCGTGTCCCATCTCTTTGTATCTCAAGAGACATGTTAGCCACCCAGTCTCTCCATGGCAGCGATCATTTTGCTTAGCAATAATAATGCATTAATAACATGCTTCGAAGCTCGTAAGAGCAAGTATAATAAAATTTAGTCAGCATGCTATAACATTTGCCATGTCACTAAAATCTAATGTAAAAGAGAGAAGGAAGGGGAGAGTGTGGAGGGGAGCCTACGGGTGTGTTTGGTAGTCTGTCCCAGCTGAGAGATTCCCTCTCCATACTCTCGGCAGAAACGTCTGGCGCGGCAGAAGCTTGAGAGTTTTGAGGCGAAGAAGGTGGCGCAACAGAGAATTGTGGTGGTTGGGGTGGCGCGGCAGCGGTTGCGGGTGGCTGGGGTGGCACGGTAGGTTGCGGGTTAACTGGAGGAGTGGGAGCTGTCGCGGCAGAAAAAATATGGCAAAAACGCAGCCGCGGCAGGAAGAGAGGGGCGGTGAGAAGTTGGCGAAGAAATAGGTGGGTCGGGTGTGTCGGAGGAAGGGCGACTAGAAAAGGGAAAAACATGCTCAATAAAGGTGACATGACGAGATACGTGAATACGACCAGAGAGGAGATCAAGGCATCGATAACCTTTGTGCTCATCGGAATAACCGAGAAACACGCAAGGAATAGAGCGGGGTGCTAATTTATTTGGAGAGATGGATAAAGTATTGGGAAAGCAAAGACAACCGAAGACACGAAGGTCAGGATAATTTGGATGACAAAGAAAAAGAGAAAAATAGGGAGCTGTTTTTGGATTAACTTGGGAAGGTCGGATGTTTAGAAGATAGGTGGCAGTACGTAAGGTTTCAGCCCAAAATTTTGGTGGCATGGATGAGTGAATTAGAAGAGTTCGAACTATGTCGTTGATGGTACGAAGAGATCGTTCAGCCTTGCCGTTTTGGGGAGAGGTGTAAGGACAGGAGAAACAAAGAAGAATCCCATGTTGAAGGAACAAATTATGGTTTTTGTGGTTATCAAACTCTCGGCCATTATCACATTGTATGAAGCGTATGGGAAGAAGAAAGTGAACGACAATGTAGCATTGAAAGTGTAGAAAAATTGTGTAAACTTCAGATTTATTTCGCAAGGGAGAAGTCCAAACAAAGTGAGTATAATCATCTAAGATAACAAGATAGTATTTGAAACCGGAAAATACTAGTGTGGGGCGATGTCCACAAATCACAATGGAGTAATTCAAAAGGAAAAGTACTACGGGAACTAGAAGATGCAAAAGGTAGACGAACATGTTTCCTCTTTGACAAGATTCACAAACTAAAGGATCATGACTATTACGATAACAAGGAATAGAAAATTCACTAAGAAGAGATGATAAAACGGCGGCATGTGGATGTCCTAGTCGATGGTGCCAAAGATCAGCGGAGGCCAGCATGGATGCAGGAGGATCGGCGGTAGAAGCTCCATGAATTGAGTAGAGGTCGTTGGAGCTATTGAATCATGCGATCTCCGCCTTGGTCAGGAAGTCCTTCACAGATAAACCAAAAGGATCAAATTCAAAAGAGATGTGATTATCAGAAGTGAATTTGCGAACAGAAATTAAATTTTTAATTAGTGCAGGAGCGACGAGAACGTCACGGAGAAGAAGATTTTTAGTTGGAGTGGCAAGCTCAATATATGGGAATAGAGGAGCCATCACCAAGAGTAATGGAGGAAAACGGCGAGGAAGTGCGAGAAGATAACATATTATGAGAAGCATACATGTGACTAGAAGCACCAGAATCAAAAATCCAGTCCATACCTGAGTTTCCTTGAGCAGCAAAATTGTTCATGGCCTGCACAAAAGTAGCTTGATCCCAGTTTGGCGTTGTTGTTGGTTGCCGAGGAGGTGCTGGCAGCGGCATGAGTGCGGGAACATGCATCTGGTACGGGGAGTAGGAGCCATCGCCGTTGGTAGGAGCCCCGTATGTGTAGTATGTCGGAGCAGCATGATAAGCTGCCACGGGAGGTCGTGGTCCAAGTAGGCCCGGAGCACCGGTATGAGGCCGCATCCCTGGCGACCAGGACCCGGAGTAGGCGGGCGGTGCACCAAGCGGAGAGGGTGCGGCCTAGGGCATGGGCCAGGCCTGCACCATGCCTGTCCATGGGTCGTGCGGCGGACGCCAGCTTGGGGAAGCAGGAGGAGCCGGTGGCGGTGGCGGTGTTGGAGCCGAGGGCGTCGAAGGTGCTGAGTGGGGCGGCTTGTAGGTGGGGTTTTTGCCCTTTTAGTTAGGGATAGGGCGCCAGCCAGGAGCTGGTTGAGCCACTGGTGGAGGTGCAGCAGGCGAAGGCAAGGCCAGCGGTGGGCGTGGTGTGGCGGCGAAAACCTACGGGCGGGCATCTTTGCGGGATTGCGTGAGATCGGCCCACTGGAGCAGCGATCGGACCTCGACGAAGGATGGAAAAGGCCTCATCATAGGTATGAAGGATGCTTGTTTCTAAAGATCATCAGCTATGGCTGGCTACTGCTATTTTGCCAGTCCCCAATAATGAACTCTTGCTGACCGCGCCCTATGGGGATCATCGAATCGATAGCAATAAGCCCTGTTTGAAGGGTTGAGGCGCTGGCAGTAGACCCCGACTGCAGAATCGCCTTGCACGGTGTTGCAGAGCTCGGTGTGGAGGCTGTTGACCCGGGCATCAATGTTCTCTTGAAAGAGCTGGCGGAGGGCGGCCCAGAGATTGGCAGCAGTGGCGGCGTCGTGAAAGACGAGGTTGAAGATCTCCTTCGACACCCTTGTGTAGATCCACTGGATAATGGCAAGGTCATCTTTGACCTATTGGGTGTTGTCGGGCTGAGGAGCGGAGTTCTCGGCAACATGGGAGCGGAGGTTGCAGCGGCCGAGGTGAACCTCAAAGAGATGACTCCAATGGTAGTAGTTGTGGGCAGCTACTAAATCTAGGGTTATTGGGATGAAGGGTGTGACATCAGCGATAGTATCGGTGCAGGAGAGGGTGGCAGCCATGTAGGTGGAGGGCGCCAGAACAAGGGAGGAAGAGGTACTGTTGGTGGGAGCAGCGGCGGCGGCAGCCTTTTTGGTGAAGTAGTTGTAACAGCCCAGATTTGGGACCCTAAAATATGGGCCAAATTTTCACTTTTCTTTTCATTGCATCATGGCATACATACTTAAATTGCTAAGTAAAATAAAGCAATATTGAAAACACTTAAAGGGAAGCAAAGCACTTCCAAAAATCCCAAACCAAATGCAATTGCTCAAATTGGCAAAACAAAATATTCTTGAGTTTCCATATTTGTCCAGGAAGTTCCAAGAATGCATTTTCAAATTTAATTGGCAAAGTCAAATTCTTGCCAAACAATTAAATAAATTGGGACTTCAAAATTGAGTTAAACCAATTCTTAATTTGAAACCAAGTTAAAAATTTCAAAATAAAATTATGGGGAGCTTCCTTATCTTATTATGAATCTCCATGAATATTTTCAATTATTTTGAGAATGTTTAAATACCCCAAGTAAATGGATTTTGGAAATTATTAAATTTTGCCTTATTTAAAACACTATGAACAAATGTTATGCAAAACTTTTTATTTTGCAGCACAAATTTTTGTGGAGCTTATAAATAATATCAGGAGCCTCCCTAAATAATTTCATAATTTTTTAAAATGTTTAAATGTCTCAATTAAATGCCAAAAGGATGCTGTTTTCAAAATGAATAAAAACAGGAAAAGAAGAAAACAGTGCCAGGGGGGTTTCCTGCAAAATGCTGTGGGCGACAGTGGCAACACTGCCGCGCCATGGCCGCCGTGGCCTCCCCTGCTGCCTCCCCCGCATCCTGGCCCCCCTCTGGTGGATGAGAAGCAGCCCACGATGCCGTGCTCATTCTCCTCTCTCCTCCCCTGCTCTTTTCCCCTCTCCCTGGAAACCCTAAGCCTAAGCTGCCGAGCCCCTGCCGCCGCCGCCTTGCCGCGCCAATCGCCACCGTCCTGCGCTGCGTCAAGCTCACCGGAGGTGTCCCTCCGGGCCGCCTCGTCCTCCTCTTCCTCCCGGTGCAACCAGCCTGTGCTGGGATGCCCGCAATCGTCGTCGCCGTTCACTTCTTCTCCGCCTCTGCCGCCGCCGTCCGAGCACCGCCGCCTCGCCGTCCGGCCTCCTCGTCCCTCGATGACCTGCCTTGCTTGCTCCTGGTGAGCTCCTCGACTGGATGCACCTCTCCTCCCTCTTTCTTTCCCTCTGTGCCGTGCTTCCACCGAACGCCACCGCCGGCCGCCGCTGGACATGGACACCGGCGAGTCTCCGGTGACCATATGGCCCGTTCCGCCGCCCCCCTACTCTCCTCTGTTTCCTCTAGCTAGTAGTGCTCTTCCCCGCGACCAATTTCGATCAGAGGCGACGAATTCGTGATCGACAGCGCCCGGGTGACGCCATCATGACGTCATCTGTTCATCTGTTTTTGATTTCCAGAAATTAACATAAATTGGTAATTGCAATATCTTTTAAATGTTAAATCAGAAAAATGCATTTGACATATCAAAATGTTCAGAATTTCATAACCTAACCAATTATGTAAATCATCCATGCTAATGAATTTTAAAAACATGAATTTAAATGTAAAATGCAAATCCTATGTGAGTGATTCAAATTTTTGGAAATTGCATATCTTTTGAACCATAAGTCCAAAAAATGCAAATAATATACCAAAATGCTCAGGGAGAAAATGTCCATCTGTTATTGCCATTGGTAGAGTTAATTGACCAAAATAAATTGCCTGTATTTAATAAAAACAGAGATGGCAGATTTATTTCAAATTTTGGAAATTGCATAACTTAAGTTCTACTCATCCAAATTTTTTGAATCAGCTCTCAAAATGTTCAGTGAACAATGATCTACAAGTTTATGTCATTTTAGGGAATTTTAGATTTAATATTGGTGCTGTTTAATAAAAATAAATAAAATGGCAGAATTAAATCAATTATTGAAAATATCATAACTTGATGAATTTTGATCCAAAATTTGCCAATAAGATCTTAAAATGTTCAGGAAAACAACATCTAATTGTTAGTGCTATTTCCATGAAATAATGAACCTTTTAATTTGCTGTTTATCTAAAATTATTAAAATGGCAGATTTAATTCCAATTTTGGAGAAATCATAACTTGAGAAATAATCACTAAAAAATTGTGAATAAAATGTCAAAATGATCAGCAAGGCAATTGCTATCTATCTATGTTAAGTTCACAGCAAGTACCCAACTTTTCCTTTGATGTCATTTTCGAATTGGTTAAAATGATTTAAATTGCATAACCGTTTAAATCACCATTTCTTCATCGTTAATCGGAAAATTGCAAACGAAGTACCAAAGCGATCAGTAGGACAATATCTATCTAATAATTTCATTTTCATGCATTTAGGACCCATAATTCAGTACTGGACATTTTGGATAATAATGCAATTCACTAAGTTAAATATGGAGTTTTGACCCGTTAATTGCAATATTTATTTTAGGGGTTCCATTTAACTTGTGGGACATGCCCAATATGATTTCAATGCATTACTTGACCATCTCATCATGATTGTGCATTGCACCTTGTATTCGTGTTATTTATTTCGTTTCTTGTTATTGTTGTGTTTCGTTAGATTTCGGAGTCGAGGTTCCACCACAATACCTCGACGATCAACGCGCCCAGTACTATCAGCAAGGCAAGAACTAACCTAACCTTCTTGGCATCTAGCATCCTATTGTTTTACAAACTTATTTTATCCACCATAATATTGCATGCGATTCAAATGTCTCTTTTGATCAAGATGTAGAGTATCCTATGAATGCATGTTTATCCCCTGAACCATCACATGCCTCCCCTCCTATGAACCCTAGGTTTGATGTGTTGGCCGGAGACAAAGATATAATTGTTGATTATATATGCTTAGCTATGCTTAGCCATGCTTAGTTAAATGATATATGTTGTCCGGTGATTTAAATCCATTATTATGAATGGTGGTGGAATGGTCGGATATGATGGTTACTTGTGGTGGATAATTAATTTGCTAAAAGGCTTGGATGAGTTGCCATCGGGGATGGTGCTTTGCCTCATTCTTGTCGCCTAGGCTGAGAGTGCTTTTAGCTAGAACCAAGAATCGAGCGTGCTGCCATTGGTGGGGGTATGGGCTCCTTACTAACTGAATAACTTGTGCGGGCGTATCCAAGGGTCCTCTAGTTTGCTATTTCCATTTGCGCATGTGTGTGTGAGCGGAAAAAGGAATGATGAGGATGGTGGTGTTTAGGACGTGGCGATGGGGGCAGGGGCTGAAATAGGCTGGGTAAACTTGTCCTGTCGCCACAGATGACTCTTGGATAGTCTCATGCGAGGTAAAGGTTTAACCGCGCCCACTCGCCGGCCTTCCCCGGAAGAGGGCCAATCAGGTGAGTCGGACGGTACCAATGGGTAAATTAGTACACCCCTGCAGGGTTTAATCTTTTCGAAAAGCCGTGTCCGCGGTTATGGACGAACTCTTGGGAAAGGCGGATTAGCTCATAGAGAACCTGAACCTAATTAATAAATTGGCAGCTAGAGGTTGCAATCCAACGTGTGATAAAAGGTTCATTTCCTCGAGGGTGATTCGAGGGAGTGCCTTGGTGGAGATGAGATGCTTCTGGTTACAAAAGGGTTCGTTGAGAACCACAGATGAAAGTTTACTCTCTTATCCCTTTTCGGAAAACATTCTGAGTAGACGATGCAAAGGGTCCTGATGTCTTTTAAAATGGAAAACTAGCTTTATGCAAAACCAGCTACCTTATACAGCATTAGAGCCTCCGTCAGCATCGGGCCTATATCGCCCTACTAATTCTTGCGAGTACGTCGTACTCAGCCTTGCTTTATTGATTATTATTTGTTTCAGAGGAGGACGTCACCGAACTGGAAGGTGGGTTCTTTATTGACATCGACGAGTAGTCTGGGGTTCCCAGGTGGCAGCTTGGGACGTCTCGGAACAGGCTGACTGGGATATGTTATTGTAGGCCTCTTAGGCCATAATTTGGATCTTGTTGTTAGACAACTATATTTGCTTCCGCTTGATGTAATGATGGGTCTGTGACCTCTGATTGTGATATTTGCTATCTTTCTCATATATGAGTTGAACTATGATCTCTTGTGTCGTAGATTCTGTGATGTGCCAGTTGTTCCGCAGTCTTGGTCTCTTTGCTATACGTGAAAGCGATGTCTGAGCTTATGGCATGATCGAGGTGTTGTGTGCCAATGATGTATTCCGAGCACGCCTGCCAATGAGTTTTGGCCTGGGATTGGTAAACCCAGTAACCCTCGATTGTGTAGCATGACCAGTTACACAACGTTTCACTATATAGCTCTGGGGTCGGGGCGCTACAGTAGTCGAGCGATGGGAGGGGCGGCGCCGTGGGTAGCGGAGCCATACCCTAGGGTTTAGGAGCGGAAATCTGATACCATGTAAACAAGAGATAGAACTCACAATTGCTTTGATTTGATTCGGCTTACATTGTTTATAGTACATGAGGGAACCGACTTAGGCTAACCTAACTTGGAGTACAAGCTGAATAGGAGTCCTACTAGAATACGTAATGATATAATCTAACACATACGTTATTTGGGTGTTTGGTAGCCTGCTTCTTACCTTTGAGCCATGGCCAGCTCAACTCGAAAAGGCTTCTCAGCCAGGTTGAGGAGAGAACCTCGATTCGAGCTTCGCTACTCATACCTGCTCTTCTCGCCTCGAAAAACGAGTCGCGCACATCCCCCCGAAGACTTCTCGCTCGTGTCCACCCGGCCCGCAACGGGAAACCCTCACCCCCGACCCTTCCCTCTCCTTCCTCTCACCACCTCCTTCCTGAGCCGCGCCGCCAGCCCCCGAACGGAAAAATCGCTCCCACACCCACGCGCCCCAAGCCCTCTGCTCACAGCCCCGCTCTCACCTCGCCCCGCCCCATCTCGTGTCACCTCGCCCCACCCGCCCCGTTCTCATCTCGCCCCGAGCCCTCCGTAATGGATCTGAGGTGCTTCTCCGACCTCGTCCCCGGAACAGCTCGTTGATCCGTCGAGCACCAGCAGCACGGCACCCCGGCATCGTCCCTAAGCTCCACCTTGACCGGCAGGATCTCCCCCTCAACTCAACTCCAGATATGCACCGGTAGGACCTCTACCTCGATCGGCAAGACCTCTCCCTCAACTCCATGCCACTATAGATCTTCTCCAAGCTAGAGCATCAACAACCGCACCTTTCACGTGCAAGGTAATCCTCCAACTTCTATTATTTACCCTAGAGGGCTTAGCCTACACCATATGGTATCAGAGCTCAAGGTTGCCACGGATTTGACCTTTGTTTCCCCCCCAATTCCCCCAAATTTTTCTTTGATTTTGCCAATTTCGAAAATTCCACAAAAAATAGCCTCAAATTGCTTTTGGTTCGATCTGAGATTCTTGTGAGTTTTGGTAGGTTTTGATCCGTGGATCCATTGCTATACTTGTTGATCTACCTCCCTTTGCGTTCCCATGGCTAAATTCCTTTGATTTCCCCTCCGATTTGGTGATTTTCCAGCCGTTTTTTTCCGCCCTAATCGGCCATTTTCACATCCCGGGAAGGTCAAACCGACAGCCCGGCCTCCCCCCGGCCAGGACGGCCTCCCACCCGACCTCTCTACAAATTCTAAAATTTTGTTTTGGCCATAACTTTTCACTCCGGACTCCGTTTTTGGTGATCTTCATCTCTAATCAAAGCTACCGACAAGCTATAGATCACCATAGCGGTTGATCCATCATCTATTGCCACCATATTTCGTGAGAAAGGAAGAGGCATTCCACTACACGGGTGAAGATCGTCGACGAAAGGTATAACATCCCCAATTCTTCTCCCACCTTGCATCACTTGTTAGCCAAGCCATTTGTGCCTATCTATCCTATTGAGACTTGCTCATCTATGATTGCTTGGGCTTTGCACACTTGATACCTCGTAGTGTTCCGAGCAAACCTTGTATGCGCTAGTTGATATAGTTCTTGTTGGCAAGCAATGTGAGAGGTAAAATAGAGAAAAAGAGAGTAAGAGGCCAAAAGAGAATAGAAAAGAATCAAAAAAATAAATAAAAAGAAAAGAGCCTCATTGCCTAATCTCTTATAGTAGACGCGCAAGCTCGATAGAAATTTATAGGTGTGGTATCTTTGTGCAAATCTTGTAGCCCACCAATAATTTGCAATCGAGTTGGTTTCTCTTGTACTTGTGCAACTTGAGCTTATAGTCTTCGCTAGGTTCATCACTAGCTCATCTTTGGTTGCACGAGTCCTACTTTTCAAAGCGTGCATTTGTATGAGCTTCACTCATATCCTTTGAGATCGACTTGTTTTGCTTTGTGGTCATTGTGGTTCTCTACTTGCCTTTACAATATATGGTTTCCGGTTGTTCCATTTGCTTTCCACAATCCATACCTATCCACTCAAAGCCGTGTGTGTTTTGGAGTTTGCGTTTGGACATTTGAACACAAGCCTCTTTACTTTGTGCGTTGTTGCCCTTGGTCGTCCACGACGTCCAATACTATCAACAAGGTGAGATTGTGTTCTAGTTTCCTTCCACTTCATATATACACTTGTCTTGTGAGTGATCATGTCTAGTGAGAGCGGAGCATACTATGGAGGCCATGATGATGAAGATACGATGAGGTACAACGACCACGACGCAACAAGCATAGAAGACATGGGGAACGACTACTACACCAACGACGAACCCCATGACATGATGGAGCACTACACCGACCCCGGCTCCACGAGCTTCCATGACAAGATGGAGCACTACACCGACCCCGACTCCAAGAGCATCGACAACATGATGGAGCACTCCTATGACTACAACTCCGACGACTTGATGGAGCACTACATCGACAACGACACCTCAAGCATGATGGCGCGCTTCGACGACTACGACCTCCCATGCATGAGTGACTACTTCGACTACCCCTTCGACAACATGCAAGAGGAGATGGATGATGGTGCTACCGTCCACAAGGTCTACTACCCCAAGCTTGAACGAGGTGCCACATACGACCCATCAAGTCCAAGACGGAGCAACAAGAGGACCACCATGGGGTCATGCTATCGAGCTCCATCAACATCAGGACGGTGCCCCAAGGAGGACATCGCCAAGGTCTTCAAGCATGGACAATCTTCATCAAGACGGCGACCCAAGAAGGTTACCAAGACGGCTCCCAACTATGCCAAGCTTGAAGCCGAGATCGACACACTCGCCAAGCTTCGCCATACTTCTCCAAGCCCAAGACGGAGCCGCAAGTCAAGGTCTCCAAGGCACCCAAAGGATCTTCGACGACACCCCTCCCCACAAGAACGTCATCAACGACACATGGATGAATCAAGACTGTCACATCATATGGTGTCCCATCCTCGTGCCACCACCAAAAGGGCGCCCAAGCTCAAGTCAAGCTCGACAAAGGATGACCCTCATCATATGGTGCCTCCTCATCATATGATTGTCCTTCTTCGATCTTGAGCTTCTCTTAGGTGCCATGTTGGTGTTGGCACGAGTAGGGGACACCATACGATGCGACGGTCTTGATTCCTCTATGTGTTGTTGATGACGTACTTGTGGGGAGGGGTGACGTCGAAAATCCTTCGGGTGCCTTGGCGACCTTGACTTGCGGCTCCGTCTTGGGCTTGGAGAAGCATGGCGAGGCTTGGCGAGTGTGTCGATCTCGGCTTCAAGCTTGGCATAGTTGGGAGCCATCTTGGTATCCTTCTTGGGCCGCCTTGTTGACGAAGGGACACTATGCTTAACGACCTTGGCGATGTCCTCCTTGGGGCGTCGTCTTGATGTTGATGGAGCTTGATAGCGTGACCTCATGGTGGTCCTCGTGTTTCTCCATCTTGGGCTTGGTGGGTCGTATGTCGCACCTCTTGCAAGCTTGGGGTAGTTGACCTTGTGGACGGTAGCACCATCATCCATCTCCTCTTGCATGTCGTCGACGTAGTCGTAGTAGTCACTCATGCATGGGAGGTCATTGTCGTTGAAGCTTGCCACCATGCTTGCGGTGTCGTTGTCGGTGTAGCGCTCCATCATGTCGTGGAAGCACGTGGAGCCGGGGTCGGTGTAGTGCTCCATCATGTCATGGGGTTCATCGTCGGTGTAGGAGCCGTTCCCCATGTCTTCTATGCTTGTTGCCTCGTGGTCGGTGTAGCTCATCATCTCTTCATCATCATGGCCTCCATAGTATGCTCCGCTCTCACTAGACATGATCACTCAGAAGACAAGTGTATATATGAAGTGGAAGGAAACTAGAACACAATCTCACCTTGTTGATAGTATTGGACGTCGTGGACGACCAAGGGCAACAACGCACAAAGTAAAGAGGCTTGTGTTCAAATGTCCAAACGCAAACTCCAAAACACACACGGCTTTTGAGTGGATAGGTATGGATTGTGGAAAGCAAATGGAACAACCGGAAACCAAGATATTGTAATGGCAAGTAGAGAACCACAATGACACAAAGCAAAACAAGTCGATCTCAAAAGTATATGAGTGGAGCTCATACAAACACACGCTTTTATAAGTAGGACTCGTGCAACCAAAAATGAGCTAGTGATGGATCTATCAAAGACTAAAGCCCAAGTTGCAGAAGTACAAGAGAAACCAACTCGATTGCAAATTATTGGTGGGCACAAGATTTGCACAAAGATACCACACCTACAAAGTTTCATCGAGTTTGCGCGGCTACTATATGAGGTTAGGCAATGAGGATCTTTTCTTTTTTATCTTCTCATTTTTATGATTCTTTTCACTTTCTCTTTTCACTATTTCTCTTTTGCCTCTTACTATCTTGCCAACAAGAACTATATCAACTAGCGCATACAAGTTTGCTCGGAACACTACGAGGTATCAAGTGTGCAAAGCCCAAGCAATCATAGATGAGCTAGTCTCAATAGGTAAGAAAGTCACAAATGGCTTAGCTAACAAGTGATGCAAGGTGGGAGAAGGTTTGGGGATGTTATACCTTTCGTCGACGATCTTCACACGTGGAGTGGAATGCCTCTTCCTTGCTCACGAAATATGGTGGCAATAGATGATGGATCAACCGCTATGGTGAGGTAGAGCTTGTCGGTAGCTTCGATTAGAGATGAAAATAACCAAACAATTTTTTTTCAGAATTTGCAGACAGGTCGGCCTAGGCCGGTCTGAGGCCGGGGTGTCGGGTTTGACCTTCCCGAGACGCGAAAATGGCCGATTTGGGCGGAAAAACGACCGGAAAATCACCAAATCGGAGGGGAAATCAAAGAAATTTGGCCATGGGAATGCAAAGGGAGGTAGATCAACAAGTATAGCAATGGATCCACGAATCAAAACCTACCAAAACTCACAAGAATCTCAGATCGAACCAAAAACATTTTGAGGCTATTTTTTGTGGAATTTTTGAAATTGGCAAAATCAAAGAAAATTTGGGGAAATTGGGGGGAAACAAAGGTCAAATGTAACATCCCAAATTTATAATAAGAATTAACAAGACCCAAAATTCAGAACCAACAAAAACTTTTTGAAATACTTCATTATTGGTTGTGTTTTTCTTTATATTGTCCTGTTTGATCTTGTGTGACTTGTTGTTCATGTTGTTTGACTAGTAAATATTAATCCAAGAATCCAGCCCAAGTAAAATATATTAAACTTGGTGCTCATGTTATGACAAAAGTATATTCCATATATCTTTTCCAATCTTATTTTGGCCAAAGTCTATTTCAATGATGTTTGATTTCAGCAACAAATAAAATACCCTTTAGTTGAGAAAGTAAAAGTATTTCCAAAATTATGTGTTCCCAAAAATATGGAGAGCTATATGTTATCTCCTATCTAAAGCTAACCATGATATTTTGCATGTATATGCAACTCCTATTTTATAAACTCTGATTTCCACCCCATTTGAAAACAACACTAGTGGGAAATATATTATCCCACATATTTTCTTTCTCAAACCCTTTTGAAAACTATTGAGTTGTGAGTTGAGATATTTCCTAAACACCATCTTGTCATAATTAAGTGTGATCATTTTTATAATATAGTATTGTGAATTGTGGAAGTGATGGTGAGATTAATTCATGTTGTTTGAATTGTGTGGTCATGAGTGTGGTGTGAATATTGTTGTTTTTAGTTGCTTGATGTGTGTGTTTGCTAAATAAAATTATGAGGAGAAGAAAGGAAACAAAAGCAAAGCATCAACACATAAAATGATGGGACAAGTGCCACCCAAATTTCTCTAAAGTGAGAAATTAATATGTTCTTTTAAAATCGAAAATCAGTGGGGTGACATAGTGCTCACTCCCACTTTGCTCTAATATTTCTTCCCTCTTCAAATTATAGATTCAAAATTTAAAAAATTACATTTCTACTTGTTTCTTTAATTTTATCAAATCGCAAAATGTGCTATGATGCACTTGTCGAATAAATTCCATCATAGCCCCAAAAATCCCAAACACTTATTCTTATTTTCCACAGCAATTGCACACTTGCACCTCACCTTTTTTTCATTAGCATTAAAATACAAGTAGTGGCAAATAGTGCAAAATGGTGCCCCTCCAACTTATTCAAATGCCACACCATCTACTTGTCCCCTTGCTATACCAGCATGTCCAGCACCTCACCCAGTGCACCCTACATCCTCTGGACGCACCCTAGCCACCCCTTACCCTAAAACCCTACCCTAACTAGCAATGGCATGGACATGCCACCACCACACTGACTTGCTCCCCAACCGCAGCAAACCAGCAAGCCACCATGTCTAGGAGCTTGCCCGTGTCCCCCTGAGACTCCCCATGGCAACCCCTTCCACCAGGACCCCCTCCCTTGCCCGCAATCGGCGGTGCTCTGCCGGCCGACAAAATGTCGAGCACCTGGCGTGCACCATTAAAGCTGGCCGCCCTGGACCGACCAGAGCGCGCCCGACCCGGCCCCGACCGCCAGCACGCGCGCCACACTCCCCTCTACCCCTCTGGCACGCGCCCGTGCCTCCCTCGCCCCGCACGTCGCCGCCCCCGCCACGTTCCCGTGCCGCCCGCGGCATGCCCGCGCCACGCCCGTGTCCCCCTTTGCCCGAGCTCGCCCGGCCTATAAAAGCCACCCCCGGCTCTCCCTCAGCACACACCACCTCCACCACTCCCTCTCCCCCACCTCAACGCCCAGGAGCCGCCCGAAGAGGAGCTCGGTGCTCCACTTTGAGCAGCTCGGCCGCCGAGCCGTGCCGCCGCTGCAGCTCACCGCCGGCGACGCTTCCGGTGCCCAGATGCAGCCCAGGCCACCCGCAGTCGACCCCAAGCCTCGCCGCAGCCCCTCACCGCCGGCAGGTGCCTCCCCGGCCACTCCCCGAGCCCCGCCCTCTTCCTTCTCTCCCCGCTCTCTGATCCGTCGGAGGCAGACGACGGCTGTGCGCCGTCGATCTGGCGATCAACGGCCACAGTTTGTTCCCGCCCGTTTCTGGAATTTGATGAAATCTGCTAAGTGCTGGAAATCTGTTTAGAGTACCCACCTTTGCATGCAAACTCTGGTGAATATGCTCTACTAAAATTTATAAACTTGATGTGGTTGGATAGATCTAGTTCCATAGATTCATATGAAACTTTTATATTTCCAAAATAATCAGTCTAGCTTGATGGAAACTTGAGGCCAAGAATCTATGTTCTAACTGTTTTCAGAAACTTCTGAAAACAGATTTCTTCTTAGGGTTTTAATCTAATCCTAGCAATTAACCTAGAGTTATTTGGATGTTAGTAGTGGCATGTCATGTTAGTATGGTTAGAGTACTGCCATGACCAAGTGATGTGAACCCCAAAATAAAATCTATGTAAAAGATCTAGATTAAGGAAGATAGCTAATCAGTTAATTCTCTCACATGAAATAACAAAAGATTGTCAACTTGCCATGAAATTTCCCATTTATCTAGTGGCCTAAAAATATCAAACTAAAATGTTGTAGCTAGTATAACATGCCCTATTTGCCTAGATGCAGGCCATGATCCTTGTTGGACAAGTTTTCCATTAGAAACAAAAATGACAAATGTGTTAGTTTTAACTGAAAAACACAGAAAAGTTATTTTGGTACCATCTTTGGGAGATGATTCCTAGAACTTGGCTTAACCAAAAATACCAAACTAAAATTGTTTCAAAAGTACTTCAACTAATCTACCCAATGCCACTGGTTTGAGCCCATTCGGTATTATGGTTAGGTCAGTAGTAAATTATCAATTCAGTTAGCTGTTAACCCTAAAAAGGGGAATTTCTCTGTCAGAAAATTGATCAAGACTTTGAAAATCAATATCTTGAGATCTAGGAATCTAAAAATAGCAAATGAAAATGTTCTGGAAAGCTTATGAAATTGTCTAACTAACTAAAGTGGTTTCACCCCATTTAGGTTAATAAATAAATAATGATAATCAAAATGCCACAGAAGGTATAAAACCTAAACTTGTTTGTTTCTGATACTCTACTAATCCAAATGAGGTCAAACCAATTTTGTTAGCTCACATTTAAGCAATACTAGTTATCCCTAAGAGGATTTAACTTTTGAGTAAAATTAACTTGAGTTGTAGCAAAAACAAGAGAATGAACTTTCTGGATTAAAACATTTATACAGGGAGTTTAATAACTCAAATTGAATTAAATCCAATTGGGTTGTTTCCTATAAATCAGTAGCTATCTGTAGAATTTTAGTTCATATTTTTGTGACCAACAGAACTCAAGTTATGCAATTAAACACAAAACCCTAATTTCTGCCATAATTGTGACACAATTAAATAATGGTTAATTCAATTAAATCGAAATCAAATTGTGTTGCTTTGTGAGTGCAATAGCTATGTGTGATGCTTTAGAGTTGTTGTGATGCTTGATTGAGTAGTTTAGTAATGGTATATATTGCTTGTTTATGTTGATGATTAGATTATTTGGTGTGAATAATATAATTGCCTTGCTTGTTAAACTTGGTTGTATTTAAGTTGAGACCTAGCCTGAGTATCTTGTTAATGCCTTTACATTAGCTTGGTAGAATACTTGAAATTATAGAGATTATTTGATAGCTTAACTTTTGTCTGAAGTATTTCCTATTTAAATAAAGATGCTTAATCACGACTTTAAACATATTTTTATAAGCATGAGTAGTGTTGGTAATTGCCTAACTTGTTTGTTAAATAATAATCCTCTCTCGTGATTGTTGTTTGTTAGTGTTGCTTGATGTTGGAGTGTCCTACTGTGTGTTGATTGTGTTCTTTCCTGTTTGCGACGCTAGATATAAACGTTACCTGGACGATATTGGAAAGGATTTATTGGATAAGCACCGGAGTTTATTTCTTTGATCAAGAGTATCAAGTCCAGAGACATTATGCGGGAAACAGGCAAGCTACTTCACTGAGCTTGCATTTATATACGTCTATTTTGATTTACATGTTTTACCCATAAAGAGCATAAATGACTTAAGGGGCTTTTGCCACCAAAGCTATGATTTTGAAAACCCTTTTCCAAAAATACAATTATATTACTTTGACACCCTATATGGAAGTATTGGGTGGAAAAATTCCTTTTCAAACTATAGTATGGGAAAAAAATATGGTTCATTCCAAACTCCTTTTTAAAGTACCTAGTTGATGATGACATGCCGAATGGTCGGTATGGAAGTGGAGAAGTGATAAATGGTGATGTTTATGAAAAATGCACATTGTGTCCTAGTACTTACGTCGACCAGCCGATAACCTGTGCGACCACATCTACCCAAATATGGGAACGGGCGTAGTCATATAGTTTGCTCATATTAGTATGGGATACCTCATCGACGGAGATGACTCCGTTATGCATGAGGGGAGGGTCATTGCGACCTAACCCCTGACCCGGGTCTCGGCAATCTGATGGATTGAGGGATTGAAGACGCCACCTTTGGGTCGCCGGAGAAAACTACGAGTCCTCACATCTAGGTTCCTCGACGGGGGATCCTGTACTAGGTGTCGGAGGAATGATGAATTCGTAAGGGTAGGGTCCTATACTAGCATGAGCAAAGGACAGGCTATGGCCGGTGGTTCAACTTCGCATACACCTTGTATGGCGGGACGTGGCCGACACGATGAGCTACCGGATGGGTGTGGGAAAAGCGTGCTACCTCTGCAGAGGGTAAAAACTATTCGAATAGCCGAGTCCTCGGATATGGACAGTTGGGAGGCCCTACTAGACCATGTGCAAAGTTTTACAAAGATGTGCAAGTTTTGGAAAAAGGCTTGGAATTTGAAAGAGAAAATGATGTGAAGGATGTTTTATGCAACTATGCCAATGTGCTGGTATGAGTTGTTGGAAATAATTGGACCATGATGAGACATGGTCGGGAAAAAGGAGGAGTTTTGGATAAATAAACAAAATGGTGATTTTCCAGGAAAAACGTTTTTGAAAGGGGACTTCTTATTTTAGCAAACAGCTATTTTTTTGGGAAAAAATGTTTTAAAAGAAAACTCCTTACAAAGACAGTTTTATGGAAAAAAAAAAAAAAGAATCTAAAGCCTTCTTTTCGTTTTCTTTAACAAAGGCTATAGATATTTTGAAAAATATACAAGGTTTTTGAAAAGTTATAAAATTTCTCTCATTTTACTTCAACCAAAGTTATAGAGTTTTCAGACAAAGTTTTATTGAACAAAAGTCTATCCTTCGCTTTTCAACAAAGATATAGAGGTCTTTTTCAACAGAGATATAGAGATAGAGTAATAACTGAAAGTGCTATAGGCAACAACTTAAAATTGGTGCATACTCAGTAGAGGAGTAGTTTGCGAGTACAAATTGTACTCATAATGGTTTCGTCCCGGGCTATTGTCTTAGCCAGATTTTAAAGAAGAGCAGCTTGAAGAAGGAGACGGAACTGACGTCAATGCGAACTAGGGCGCTTCCCAGTCAGTTGCCTGTGGGGTTAAGGCGAATGACTTGGGCTCCACGTTGTTTGGTGATTTTCCGCTGCAAATACCTATTGAAGATTATGACTTCAATCAAGTAAGTATATTCCTTCGGTAATTATGGATGTTCCTCGATTACCAGTTTGATTGTGCTCAGCGACACACTGATCATGGGATCGCTGATGTAGGCACAAGGGTATTTCGGACAGCTAGTCCGGGGTCCCCACAGACTTGGTATCAGAGCAATCCTGACTGTAGGAGACCTTAGTTAGCATGGACGTTAGTTAGGAAAGCAAATATTTTTTGTTAAAAATATATTACTACCAAAATATATTTTTATCTAGAGGAGCCCTAAAATGGCTTCGCTCTTCTCATCTCCTCAAATATTTCAGCGTCTTACCCCTCTATTTTAAGATTTTTCAAGGAATCTTCTGTTATCTCTTACCTGTTCAAAACCAAGAGTATACTTGACGATGAACCCAAGTGAGACCAAATTAGTTAGCACCCACAAGAAGAAACTTCCATCACAAATACTCAACATTCAACATCAAGGTGGTTGATTTGCAAATGCCAAGATCGTCAATGTCAACAAAGCAAAAGACTTCCGAAGACCTCAGCTCAACATCAACAATTCTACTCCAGTGGTAACTTCGACGACCTCAATTTCTCCAGCTGAAGACTAAGGTGTTAAGATGAAGACTCCACCAGCCATGTTTAACAACGACCCATAGGAAAGCTCTTGATAGGAACCTTGGTTACCCCGACTACCACGAGTATTAGGAATCCTTTGGTACTAGACGTACCTTGTGTGCACCTTGCTTGTGTGTAATCTGCTTGTGTGTTGTTTGCAAGTTCTCCGTGTGTGTCTTGTTTTTCTTGTGTGTTCACTATCACGCCTTGTCGGCAGCACAAAGTAATCTCAAACTTCTCTTCTTTAACTCTTCATCATAGTTGCACCTTGTTGCGGATGTAAATCCGCCAAGGGAAATCTTTCTAAAATGTTTTCCCTCTCATCTAAACCATCTCCCGTTAAAGATCTGACAGTTCCGCAAGATACAAAAGACCCCCGATCCTTAGCCAAATAGCCGAAAAGTTTTGTAACCTAACCGGCAAGTCAGACCATGGACTTCATGCACCATCTGGAGCAAGTGCGTCAAGATCTTGAAGGAAACTACAATTGCACGCCAACCTCGTGAAGACACGAGCCCCCACCTCACAAAAGTTAACTTGTGAAATTACAAGGATACTACACTAACGAAATCGTATCTAACTTTAGGTTAACAACTGACTCCAGCCCATGATAGCACCAACTAATCTTTAGGATCACAAACCTTGACATGAAACGAGGACATAAGGAGACTCATTTAGAACTGGTAACTAGAAGAACTCAAGGAGTGCATGAGAATTGCTATGAAGATTCGAGCTCAGAGACCGACGATAATGATGGGTTTCAAAGAGGATCATATACCTACCCGCTTGACGAGCAGTTAGTGGCACTTTAATCCCTTGCAATCAATTTTGCTAGGTTTGACCCACCTAAATTGTCCCGTGAAATGAAATCAAAGAAAAACCTCGACTAACTCCTACCTATCACCGCAAACTTGGGAAAGATGGATGAGAACCCTAGCCTGCCGCTGATTTTCTGAAGATTATATGAAGCCTCAAGCACAAGACTCATCCAAGGGAGATCGCCACCAACAAACCCGAAGGAAACCAACTTAAGATCGTCAACATGAAGTTACCCCAGGAGAAAGGACGCCATCGACGTCATCTGCCGAACAACAATCCTAGTTCAACCCGGCTCAACTAATCAAAACAAGAAAGACAAAGGTACCTGTTTGGGAAACAAACGGTGTGAAGATTCTTCACTAACTTTTTCTAAGGTCCATTAAGCCGTGACTTTTTGAACCCACTTACCAAATTCTAGATTAACATCTAACCCCGGTTTGTAACAGTACTAACTGGCCTTATCTAACCACAAGTTTTGACAAAAAGAGAGGTAATGTAGAAAGAATCACATATAGTTGGTAGTGAGAAGATCGCCATCATCAAGGCCGAAGTCGATCAACACTGGAGACCATCTGCGCGGAATTGAACCAGTAAGCAAGCACCGACAACGTTACCTATCTAGCAATCATCCTTTTCAACTTGGCTCGACCAATCACACCGAAGGAGGATTCAAGAAAGCACGAACATCGACCGCTGACATGAAGCTCTTTCTCTAACTTTTTAAGGTTAACCGAGAATGCGCCCCTCGTACCCTTGTTAAACAGCAGACCAAACCACTTACCTTTAGGGTCCTTGTACTGACTTTTAGATTCCTCTGGAAGCTCGATAATCTAGACTGTACTTCTTAAGATTCTTACCAACGCTTCATGGAGCTCAAGAACCAAGGAAGTCAGCAATGAAGTTAAGGGCAAGCATGAAGACAAATAACCAATGGAATACCCAGAAGAATCAAACGACGTAAGCACCTGCTGTGGACAACATCAACCACCAACCAAGTCCAGACGAACTTAGACGTTTATAACATCCTTTTTCTAACTAGAAACCGGAGAGAGTCAAGTACGTAGACTCGACGAATCCTGAAAACCACGCGTCCCCTCCTGCAACCCTCGTAAGGCGACAATATCAGGAAGTGATATCTGCACCGACCCCAAGCACCAAGGAGTGACAACCGAGACGAAGATTGTCAAGCTACTCAAGAAGAACAATGCCCCCTAGTCAACTCCAGCTGCAAACTTCAGCAAGACTGATTAAAAGCCCCTTTTTAAGGAGGGAAGACCAGCAATAGGTAGACCAGAAAGTGGTAATAGTTAGTTCCTTGCACCTCAGCCTAGTAGAAACTGGAAGCAGCTAACCAAGACTATCCATCAGCATCGATCGTCAAGTCAACCCTATCATCCAGGCTCTGAACCCATCAGGGTAAATTATCGACAAGGAACGGCCTCGCAACATCAATTTGTCAAGATCTCACCTAGCGACCTCATTGAAGAAGCAACGACCTCGGGAGAATAGCCAGCTCAGAACCCGTGCCCTCGTACTCCCCTGTACCCCCGGGCAAATCTCGGGACGAGATTTATTTTAAGGGGGGAAGGATTTGTAACATCCCAAATTTATAATAAGAATTAACAAGACCCAAAATTCAGAACCAACAAAAACTTTTTGAAATACTTCATTATTGGTTGTGTTTTTCTTTATATTGTCCTGTTTGATCTTGTGTGACTTGTTGTTCATGTTGTTTGACTAGTAAATATTAATCCAAGAATCCAGCCCAAGTAAAATATATTAAACTTGGTGCTCATGTTATGACAAAAGTATATTCCATATATCTTTTCCAATCTTATTTTGGCCAAAGTCTATTTCAATGATGTTTGATTTCAGCAACAAATAAAATACCCTTTAGTTGAGAAAGTAAAAGTATTTCCAAAATTATGTGTTCCCAAAAATATGGAGAGCTATATGTTATCTCCTATCTAAAGCTAACCATGATATTTTGCATGTATATGCAACTCCTATTTTATAAACTCTGATTTCCACCCCATTTGAAAACAACACTAGTGGGAAATATATTATCCCACATATTTCTTTCTCAAACCCTTTTGAAAACTATTGAGTTGTGAGTTGAGATATTTCCTAAACACCATCTTGTCATAATTAAGTGTGATCATTTTTATAATATAGTATTGTGAATTGTGGAAGTGATGGTGATATTAATTCATGTTGTTTGAATTGTGTGGTCATGAGTGTGGTGTGAATATTGTTGTTTTTAGTTGCTTGATGTGTGTGTTTGCTAAATAAAATTATGAGGAGAAGAAAGGAAACAAAAGCAAAGCATCAACACATAAAATGATGGGACAAGTGCCACCCAAATTTCTCTAAAGTGAGAAATTAATATGTTCTTTTAAAATCGAAAATCAGTGGGGTGACATAGTGCTCACTCCCACTTTGCTCTAATATTTCTTCCCTCTTCAAATTATAGATTCAAAATTTAAAAAAATTACATTTCTACTACTTTCTTTAATTTTATCAAATCGCAAAATGTGCTATGATGCACTTGTCGAATAAATTCCATCATAGCCCCAAAAATCCCAAACACTTATTCTTATTTTCCACAGCAATTGCACACTTGCACCTCACCTTTTTCATTAGCATTAAATACAAGTAGTGGCACATAGTGAAAATGGTGCCCCTCCAACTTATTCAAATGCCACACCATCTACTTGTCCCCTTGCTATACCAGCATGTCCAGCACCTCACCCAGTGCACCCTACATCCTCTGGACGCACCCTAGCCACCCCTTACCCTAAAACCCTACCCTAACTAGCAATGGCATGGACATGCCACCACCACACTGACTTGCTCCCCAACCGCAGCAAACCAGCAAGCCACCATGTCTAGGAGCTTGCCCGTGTCCCCCTGAGACTCCCCATGGCAACCCCTTCCACCAGGACCCCCTCCCTTGCCCGCAATCGGCGGTGCTCTGCCGGCCGACAAAATGTCGAGCACCTGGCGTGCACCATTAAAGCTGGCCGCCCTGGACCGACCAGAGCGCGCCCGACCCGGCCCCGACCGCCAGCACGCGCGCCACACTCCCCTCTACCCCTCTGGCACGCGCCCGTGCCTCCCTCGCCCCGCACGTCGCCGCCCCCGCCACGTTCCCGTGCCGCCCGCGGCATGCCCGCGCCACGCCCGTGCCCCCCTTTGCCCGAGCTCGCCCGGCCTATAAAAGCCACCCCCGGCTCTCCCTCAGCACACACCACCTCCACCACTCCCTCTCCCCCACCTCAACGCCCAGGAGCCGCCCGAAGAGGAGCTCGGTGCTCCACTTTGAGCAGCTCGGCCGCCGAGCCGTGCCGCCGCTGCAGCTCACCGCCGGCGACGCTTCCGGTGCCCAGATGCAGCCCAGGCCACCCGCAGTCGACCCCAAGCCTCGCCGCAGCCCCTCACCGCCGGCAGGTGCCTCCCCGGCCACTCCCCGAGCCCCGCCCTCTTCCTTCTCTCCCCGCTCTCTGATCCGTCGGGAGGCAGACGACGGCTGTGCGCCGTCGATCTGGCGATCAACGGCCACAGTTTGTTCCCGCCCGTTTCTGGAATTTGATGAAATCTGCTAAGTGCTGGAAATCTGTTTAGAGTACCCACCTTTGCATGCAAACTCTGGTGAATATGCTCTACTAAAATTTATAAACTTGATGTGGTTGGATAGATCTAGTTCCATAGATTCATATGAAACTTTTATATTTCCAAAATAATCAGTCTAGCTTGATGGAAACTTGAGGCCAAGAATCTATGTTCTAACTGTTTTCAGAAACTTCTGAAAACAGATTTCTTCTTAGGGTTTTAATCTAATCCTAGCAATTAACCTAGAGTTATTTGGATGTTAGTAGTGGCATGTCATGTTAGTATGGTTAGAGTACTGCCATGACCAAGTGATGTGAACCCCAAAATAAAATCTATGTAAAAGATCTAAATTAAGGAAGATAGCTAATCAGTTAATTCTCTCACATGAAATAACAAAAGATTGTCAACTTGCCATGAAATTTCCCATTTATCTAGTGGCCTAAAAATATCAAACTAAAATGTTGTAGCTAGTATAACATGCCCTATTTGCCTAGATGCAGGCCATGATCCTTGTTGGACAAGTTTTCCATTAGAAACAAAAATGACAAATGTGTTAGTTTTAACTGAAAAACACAGAAAAGTTATTTTGGTACCATCTTTGGGAGATGATTCCTAGAACTTGGCTTAACCAAAAATACCAAACTAAAATTGTTTCAAAAGTACTTCAACTAATCTACCCAATGCCACTGGTTTGAGCCCATTCGGTATTATGGTTAGGTCAGTAGTAAATTATCAATTCAGTTAGCTGTTAACCCTAAAAAGGGGAATTTCTCTGTCAGAAAATTGATCAAGACTTTGAAAATCAATATCTTGAGATCTAGGAATCTAAAAATAGCAAATGAAAATGTTCTGGAAAGCTTATGAAATTGTCTAACTAACTAAAGTGGTTTCACCCCATTTAGGTTAATAAATAAATAATGATAATCAAAATGCCACAGAAGGTATAAAACCTAAACTTGTTTGTTTCTGATACTCTACTAATCCAAATGAGGTCAAACCAATTTTGTTAGCTCACATTTAAGCAATACTAGTTATCCCTAAGAGGATTTAACTTTTGAGTAAAATTAACTTGAGTTGTAGCAAAAACAAGAGAATGAACTTTCTGGATTAAAACATTTATACAGGGAGTTTAATAACTCAAATTGAATTAAATCCAATTGGGTTGTTTCCTATAAATCAGTAGCTATCTGTAGAATTTTAGTTCATATTTTTGTGACCAACAGAACTCAAGTTATGCAATTAAACACAAAACCCTAATTTCTGCCATAATTGTGACACAATTAAATAATGGTTAATTCAATTAAATCGAAATCAAATTGTGTTGCTTTGTGAGTGCAATAGCTATGTGTGATGCTTTAGAGTTGTTGTGATGCTTGATTGAGTAGTTTAGTAATGGTATATATTGCTTGTTTATGTTGATGATTAGATTATTTGGTGTGAATAATATAATTGCCTTGCTTGTTAAACTTGGTTGTATTTAAGTTGAGACCTAGCCTGAGTATCTTGTTAATGCCTTTACATTAGCTTGGTAGAATACTTGAAATTATAGAGATTATTTGATAGCTTAACTTTTGTCTGAAGTATTTCCTATTTAAATAAAGATGCTTAATCACGACTTTAAACATATTTTTATAAGCATGAGTAGTGTTGGTAATTGCCTAACTTGTTTGTTAAATAATAATCCTCTCTCGTGATTGTTGTTTGTTAGTGTTGCTTGATGTTGGAGTGTCCTACTGTGTGTTGATTGTGTTCTTTCCTGTTTGCGACGCTAGATATAAACGTTACCTGGACGATATTGGAAAGGATTTATTGGATAAGCACCGGAGTTTATTTCTTTGATCAAGAGTATCAAGTCCAGAGACATTATGCGGGAAACAGGCAAGCTACTTCACTGAGCTTGCATTTATATACGTCTATTTTGATTTACATGTTTTACCCATAAAGAGCATAAATGACTTAAGGGGCTTTTGCCACCAAAGCTATGATTTTGAAAACCCTTTTCCAAAAATACAATTATATTACTTTGACACCCTATATGGAAGTATTGGGTGGAAAAATTCCTTTTCAAACTATAGTATGGGAAAAAAATATGGTTCATTCCAAACTCCTTTTTAAAGTACCTAGTTGATGATGACATGCCGAATGGTCGGTATGGAAGTGGAGAAGTGATAAATGGTGATGTTTATGAAAAATGCACATTGTGTCCTAGTACTTACGTCGACCAGCCGATAACTTGTGCGACCACATCTACCCAAATATGGGAACGGGCGTAGTCATATAGTTTGCTCATATTAGTATGGGATACCTCATCGACGGAGATGACTCCGTTATGCATGAGGGGAGGGTCATTGCGACCTAACCCCTGACCCGGGTCTCGGCAATCTGATGGATTGAGGGATTGAAGACGCCACCTTTGGGTCGCCGGAGAAAACTACGAGTCCTCACATCTAGGTTCCTCGACGGGGGATCCTGTACTAGGTGTCGGAGGAATGATGAATTCGTAAGGGTAGGGTCCTATACTAGCATGAGCAAAGGACAGGCTATGGCCGGTGGTTCAACTTCGCATACACCTTGTATGGCGGGACGTGGCAGACACGATGAGCTACCGGATGGGTGTGGGAAAAGCGTGCTACCTCTGCAGAGGGTAAAAACTATTCGAATAGCCGAGTCCTCGGATATGGACAGTTGGGAGGCCCTACTAGACCATGTGCAAAGTTTTACAAAGATGTGCAAGTTTTGGAAAAAGGTTTGGAATTTGAAAGAGAAAATGATGTGAAGGATGTTTTATGCAACTATGCCAATGTGCTGGTATGAGTTGTTGGAAATAATTGGACCATGATGAGACATGGTCGGGAAAAAGGAGGAGTTTTGGATAAATAAACAAAATGGTGATTTTCCAGGAAAAACGTTTTTGAAAGGGGACTTCTTATTTTAGCAAACAGCTATTTTTTTTGGGAAAAATGTTTTAAAAGAAAACTCCTTACAAAGACAGTTTTATGGAAAAAAAAAAAGAATCTAAAGCCTTCTTTTCGTTTTCTTTAACAAAGGCTATAGATATTTTGAAAAATATACAAGGTTTATGAAAAGTTATAAAATTTCTCTCATTTTACTTCAACCAAAGTTATAGAGTTTTCAGACAAAGTTTTATTGAACAAAAGTCTATCCTTCGCTTTTCAACAAAGATATAGAGGTCTTTTTCAACAGAGATATAGAGATAGAGTAATAACTGAAAGTGCTATAGGCAACAACTTAAAATTGGTGCATACTCAGTAGAGGAGTAGTTTGCGAGTACAAATTGTACTCATAATGGTTTCGTCCCGGGCTATTGTCTTAGCCAGATTTTAAAGAAGAGCAGCTTGAAGAAGGAGACGGAACTGACGTCAATGCGAACTAGGGCGCTTCCCAGTCAGTTGCCTGTGGGGTTAAGGCGAATGACTTGGGCTCCACGTTGTTTGGTGATTTTCCGCTGCAAATACCTATTGAAGATTATGACTTCAATCAAGTAAGTATATTCCTTCGGTAATTATGGATGTTCCTCGATTACCAGTTTGATTGTGCTCAGCGACACACTGATCATGGGATCGCTGATGTAGGCACAAGGGTATTTCGGACAGCTAGTCCGGGGTCCCCACATCAAATCCGTGGCAACCTTGAGCTCTGATACCATATGGTGTAGGCTAAGCCCTCTAGGGTGTCCCGATCTTCACGGATTGACGAACGAGGGGGACGAACGCACACAAGAACACGAAGAACACAAACCCGATACAATTGACGCGTTGCCCTCACCGGTCGGTCCAACCGGCCCAATAGAATCACACAAGGGAGAGACCGCGAGGTAGAATCCCTATGTGAAAGATCGGCAAGCGCGCGGTAGAATCGTGGGGAAGAGAGACGGTGAAGTAGAATCTTCCACACGAGAGACTTTGCGCAAGAAAGGAACCTTGAATCACTCCAATAGATACATCTAAGGAGGAGCCTTGAATCCACAAGGGGATCTTCTCCACAAAGGGAGGGATGAGCACAAGCCCAAGTCTCAATGTCTATTCTTACTCTTACATGTCCTAGATCTGAGGAAGGGGAAATGTATATATAGGCTAAGCCAAAGGGATAGGTGGGGAAAGGAATACAAGGGGCTTCCCCCGGAAGGCTGGCCTCAGGCCGGCTGCTTTGGCAGGGTGCCCGGCCTAGGCCGTGTGGAGGCCGGCCTTAGGCTGGCTGCGTCTGGAGGGTGGCCGGCCTAGGCCGGGTAGAGGCCGGGCTGTGATAGAGGAGCACGTCATTGAGGACACATGGAGGAATCAAGACCGTCGCATCATATGGTGTCCCCTACTCATGCCAACACCGACATGGTGCCCAAGAGAACCTCAAGATTGAAGAAGGATAATCATGTCCCCATTCCTATGGAGCCCATGCTCAAGTCAAGGTCGACGAAGGATGACCCTCATCATACGGTGTCTCCTCCTCGTGCGACCACCCAAAAGGCGTCCAAGAGAAGATCACGCCACAAGAAGGACAAGGACATCCTCGCCAAGCTCATAACAAAAATTGACACCTTCCACAAGGAGCTCCGTGAAGACATCGACCATCACCGCAAGACCAAGTTCTTCGGCGACCCTTCTATGAGCATATGGTCCACTACACTTGAAGATGGAGGAAGACAAGGCCCCATATATGATGATGCCAGATTAAGCCTACTTCTCCCTCTACACCAAGATGAAGACCTCATATGCCCTATGTGCAATGGCCATGATCACATCATTTGGGATTGCCCCAAGAGCCAAGACACGATGGATTAAGATGGCGAGAAGATGGTCGGGCATGGGATTTTCCCTTCGACCAAGGAGGCGAGCATGGAGGATGCTACCACTATGGACGTCGAGTCAAGTGGAGAAGCCGAGCATGGGATGTTCCCTTCGGCAAAGGAGTCGAGTGATGATGCCCATCCTATGGGATTCATCTTTGGAGGCGAAAAGGTTGAGGAGCTTGAGCATGGGAGTTTCCCTTCAACCAAGGCGGCGAATGGAGTTGAGAATATCGAGCCTATCCCTACGTGCTTGAATGATGAGATGGTGCCAATCCCATGTGAGCATGAAAGCCACCTAGCCCAGTTGAGTGAGAGTGCAAGTGAGTTGAGTGCCTCCACCATATGCGAGATTGAGTGCTTCCACTTCGAGGGAATGAGTGATACACCACTTGAGTTGCGAGAGGTAGTTGATAGGTCAAGTGAGGCCATTTCAATTTCTAACAACTTACCCTCTACTTCTAGTGTGTTCTCTCATTGTGTGCTAGGTTCCATGGATGAAGATACACCAAGCCTCGACATGACGGAGCCTCAATTTGAGAAGATGTACATGGAGGATGATGATGATGCCACCCCATGGCTACATGAGAATGAACAAGTCGGCCACATGGATGCCGCTACTTCTACCACAACACCTACTTCTCATGAGCGGGACTACATAGGTACGTATATGGGTGTTGATGATGCCATGATCCCACTAGTGGACATGATGACTTGCATGATGTGGATGTTTCTTTCGATGTCACCTATGCTTCTTTCGTATTCCCATGTGATAACTTTTTCCAAACCAATGTTGATAATGTGGAATTTCCTATGTGTGATGATCTTTCCACATGCATGCCTTGCTATGAATCTTTCCAATTTTCTCCCTTTGTTGCATGCAATTTGTCGAACAATTTCTCTTTCATATGTGTTGCTTGCAATGATGATAAAATGCTTGATAATGAGTTTGCCCCTATAGCATTTTCAATTTTTGGACATGGTTCCTTTTGCTATGTTGAGAATTTTCCTTCCTTCATTTTGCATGTTGACCATCCGCATACTTCGCACTTTCATTTTGAACTTGGTGCGTTTGGTGATGTCCAAATGAAGAGACGCATCATGATGGATGATATGTTCGTGTACCATGCACACAATTTCTTTATGTGGAATTTCATGTGTAATGGTCCCCACATGCTTTGACAAAACGAGCTCTTGAGAGCATCATACTTGTGAGTTTTGGTTTGAACCCGGCTCTAATACCTTCCGCATGTTTTGCTTCCAACAAATTGAACAATTTCTCTTTCCTTTGGTTGGTTTGCAAACATGTGAGTGATTTCGGTTACCTTTGTGACATGCATGTTTCTGTGAGCTTTTATCTAGATGATTTATGTGTTGCCACAAACTTGATGAGCAATTTCTCTTTCCTTATGTTTGTTGGCCAGCATAATGATATTTTGAGCATGCTTTGTCACAAGTACTTCCATTTTTGGCCCNATGACTTGTGATTGCTTGCATGATGTGGATGTTTCTTTCAATGTCACCTATGCTTCTTTCGAATTCCCATGTGATACCTTGTTCAAAACCAATGTTGATCATGTGGAATTTCCTATGTGTGATGATCTTGCCACATGCATGCCTTGTTATGAATGTTTCCATTTTTCTCCCGTTGTTGCATGCAATATGTCGAACAATTTCTCTTTCATATGTGTTGCTTGCAATGATGATACACTTCTTGATAATGAGTTTGCCCCCATAGCATTCTCAATTTTTGGATATGATTCCTTTTGCTTTGTTGAGCTTTCACCTTCCTTCATTTTGCATGTTGACCATTCGCATACTTCAAACTTTCATATTGAACTTGGTGCATTTGGTGATGTGCAAATGAAGAGATGCATCATGATGGATGATGTATTCATATACCATGCACATAATTTCTTCATGTGGAATTTCGTGTGTAATGGTCACCGCATGATAATGTCAACTTCAATTGAGCATGAGTTGATAAAACGAGCTCTTGAGAGCATCATACTTGTGAGTTTCGGTTTGAACCTGGCTCTAATACCTTCCGCATGTTTAGCTTCCAACAAATTGAACAATTTCTCTTTCCTTTGGTTGGTTTGCAAACATGTGAGTGATTTTGGTTACCTTTGTGACATGCATGTTTCCGTGAGCTTTTATCTAGATGATTTATGTCTTGCCACAAACTTGATGAGCAATTTTTCTCCCCTTGTGTTTGTTGGCCACCATAATGATATTTTGAGCAATCTTTGTCACAAATGCTTCTGTTTTTGGCCCATTGATGATGATGTTTTCGACATCCCTCTTTGTGTATTTTTGCCAAATTCTCCTCTTACTGCAACAAAAATATTGACCAATTTCTCTTTCCGATGCTTTGCTTGCGATAATGCTCATAAGTTTCAAAATGAGATAGCTTCGATAGCACTCTCAAATTTTCTTGGAGATTTTGTGTTTTCACATCTTGAGAATGTTTTGATGAGTTGGTTGCACTTTGACCTTGCATTGGCTATGCTTTCCATATATTTGTGTTGTGCTAATCATGTTATGAACAAGATTGGACATGTCCTCAATGACGTGCTCCTCTATCATGCACATACATGTTTTGCTTGGTCTTTGATGCATGTAGGTAACAATGGCGACATGGTGACTTCCATTCCAACGGCAAACAATCTACCCCCTTCACATGGTGATGACGTGCAAGCGTCGAGGACGACGCTTTTCGAAGGAGGGGGAGATGATGTAGCCCAACCCAACGTCACCACCATATCAAGCATTCCAACATGTGCCAAGTCACCATGGACTTCAAAGGTGAACTCCTTCCTCTTCGAGATCTCATTTCCTACCCTTTGGAGTGGTATGCTACTTGATCACCCGTCCCTTTGCATTGCTAGGTTTGACACGATGGATACGAAGCCGATGGGAGGTGCCAAGGATGCCCAAGAGTCGAAGCCATCCAAGGCGTACACGTGGAAGCGGAGGAAGAAGAAGCGGAGACAAGACGAAGATGGAGAAGGAGGAGAAGCCAGACCGGCCGGCCTCCAGCCCGGCTCCCAGGCCGGCCACCCGCCAGAGCCTGCCGGCCCAGGCCGGCTCCCAGGCCGGCCTCCCTGTCGAGGCGCCCGGCCTCCAGCCCGGCCCAGGCCGGTTTCCAGGCCGGCCTCCCGCCAGCGCCTGCCGGCCTCCTGGCCGGCCTCCTTGCCGACGCCGCCGGCCTCCCAGCCGGCCTAGGCTGGCCCCCAGGCTGGACACCCCCTTTGTTGTACCCAGACTATAAATAGCACTTTCCCTTTTCCATTTCAGACAGGCATAGGCATAGACTAGAGAGACACTTGGGCTTGTGCTCATCCCTCCCTTCGTGGAGAAGATCTCCGTGTGGATTCAAGGCTCCTCCTTAGATGTATCTATTGGAGTGATTCAAGGTTCCCTTCTTGAGCAAAGTCTCTCGTGTGGAGGATTCTACTTCACCGTCTCTCCTCCCCACGATTCTACTGTGCGCTTGCCGATCTTTCAGATAGGGATTCTACCTCGCGGTCTCTCCCTTGTGTGATTCTATTGGGCCGGTTGGACCGACCGGTGAGGGCAACGCGTCAATTGTATCGGGTTTGTGTTCTCTTGTTCTTCGTGTTCCTCGTGTTCCTGCGTGAGTTCGTCCACTCGTTTGTCAATCCGTGAAGATCGGGCCACCCTAGAGGGCTTTGCCCGCATCAGTGGTGGCTGCCGGCTTAGGCTTAGGCGGCCGGTATTGCGGAGTCTATTGGCTGTCTCCCCAAAGGGTGCCCCTGCCTAACTTCATATAGACAGCCGGTTAGGGTTACAAGTGTTTTAGATTGCTTCTTGGGCTTCATGTCAACTTGGGCTTTGTTAGTCTTGATGGGTCGTTAGGCGGGCCTTCGGTTGAACCGTGGCAGGTATACCAATAGTGGGTACCCGACGGGTATACACACGTCAAATAGTGCCAAATTTGAACTCTCCAAAATAGATTTTTTGTAGCCCGTAATATGAACTATTTTGAGTTGAAATTTTGCACGTTGGTAGAATGCACTATTGTCTATGTCTGTGATTTGTTTCAGAATTCTTTAAAACTTAGAAATTTGATTTTTTAATTTTGTAAAATAAAGGGCTATACGGAGCTCGATCTCCAACTGCACTTTCCGCTAGGGAATGGCCATTTATTTTGTGCTTGATTAATATTGTATACCCCTTTTTATCTAGAAAAAATGTTATGATTTTAAATAATATATAGACAACAAATTATGTGTTGATATCATGTCACTGTGAAATTTCTTAATTACAGTGATAACCCCACTCTTTATTAAAAAATAATTTAAACCACGTTAATTCCTTATCATATCTCCAACCAAACATCTTTATAAAATCATTCCATTGCACTTCATTGGTTCTAATTAACCAAACCAGACACACCCGAGATCGAGCTAATATTTTCAAAAGCTAATGGTAACAAGTTGTATTAAACTAACCTCGAATAGGCATAGCTGGCCGCGCTAGTATTGGATTGTATGGACGCATGTACCACGAGCTGTACTACTTAACTGCGAAAATGGAGCACCGAACAACTCCACGCAATACAGGATCACAACGCGACACCTGATCAGCTGAGCACTGAGCTGTTAATTAACATCCCTATTGTCTTAAGTTCAAAAAAAAAAAACATCCCTATTGTCTTCCAGCATACCAAACCTTGTAGCGTGTCCTACGTTGTATGTACGTACTAATTAACATCCCTATGTACTACGTTGTAGCGTGTCCATCCTCGATGGCTTGACCCCTTACTTATAAAATGCTCATCGTGGATGCCTTGACCTGATCATACCCACCAACCCCAGCTATGCTTAATTAGCTCGAAAGGTTCGCCGGCCATGGCGGAAGCTCAAGGCGGGAGCAACAATAACGGCGTCGGAGACGAGGGCTTCGTTCCAAAGACGGAGGGGTTCTGGGTTCTGTACCAGGGCTGCTGGCTGAGGCCACCGGCCGTGGAGAGCGTGAAGCTGGTGCAGCAGCAGTTCCAGGCGCGCCCCGACGACGTCTTCCTCGTCACGCCCCCCAAGTGCGGCACCACCTGGCTCAAGGCCCTCGCCTTCACCGTCACGAACCGCCTCCTACACCCCGCCGCCGGCGACGACGCCCACCCGCTGCTCTCCCGCCACCCCCAGGACCTCGTGCCGTTCCTCGAGATGCCCTACCGCCAGCTCGCCCAGTACCCTCTCGCCGAGCTCGAGGAGCTCGCCGCCCCGAGGCTCCTCTGCACCCATCTGCCCATCACGCTGCTGCCTCCGAGCGTGTCCGACCTCGGCTGCCGGGTCGTGTACCTGTGCCGCGACCCCAAGGACGTGCTCGTGTCCCTGTGGCACTTCATCAACAAGGTAAACAAGAACTACTCCATAGATAAAGCCTTCGAGCTGTTTGCCAGGGGAGAGTCCTCGTACGGTCCCATCTGGGAGCACAACCTCGGGTTCTGGAAGAAGAGCTTGTCGGAGGAGACCGACAGTGTTCTCTTCCTCAAGTACGACGACATGATGGCCCAGCCGGTCGAGCATGTCAAGATGCTCGCTGAGTTCCTCGGCGTCCCCTTCACCGAGGAGGAGGTGAGCCGTGGCGTAGTGGAGGACGTCGTGCATCTGTGTAGCTTCGACAAGCTCAGGAACATACCAGTCAACTCCTCGGGAGTATCTGACAGGGTCGGCGGCTTGCCGATGGAGAATTCTTCCTTCTTTAGGGCTGGGAAGGTTGGCGACTGGGCGAACCACTTGACCCAAGAGATGGGGAAGAAGCTGGATGACATTGTGGAGGAGAAGCTCAGAGGCTCGGGTCTCACCTTTTGACATCCCATTGTCATGCTTGACCGTGTGCATGCTTGTGCACCCAAAGCCAGACACATACTATGTGTGTCGTGTCGGGGTACACACCCTTTTCCAAAGAAAAAACATACTTTATGTACTCCAATAATAATGTGAATGAAAAACTACATGCTTAATTCGATGATTTGCTTCTCCTTTTTTTTTCTAAACCCAGTACAACGCAAGCGCTCATATACACGCGCACACACTCACCCCTATGAACGCACGCACGCACACCATACCCCTATGAGCACCTCCGAGAGATCGAGTCGGCGGCCACGGGCGCCTCGCTGTCGACGGGAACGTCGCCTCCCACTGAAGAATATTCCGCCTTAAATGAGAAATACCAACGTCAAACCTGTGATTTGAACTCTGGTGGGCTAGGGGTACAACCACCCTCCTAACCATCTTGCCACAGACAAGTTCTCGCTTCTCCTTTTTTTTAGTTCTAACTTTATGTGTCTACTCTCCTTCGAGATATGAGCAACACGAAAAACTATGTGCTGATGCTGAAGCAATTACACATGAGGTCTACTTATTCACAGGATGGTTGGACCAAGTGCTTTCATTGTTCATCGAATTGTAAATAGGTGTTGCTTAAATCGGTAGCGCATGGACGTGTCTACTTATTCGGTGTGTTTTAAGCTGCCATGGTTCATCGGTTTGTGCTCTCGATCGTATTACTAGCAGTGCTACACGGAAAGCGTTGGCCTGCTATGAAGCTTTTGGCATTGGCGAAAGACCTCAATACTTAAAAAAATTATGTTGCTTTGGATGCCTTGGCAGTGGTAAGGGAGCAATTGTGCTTACAGTTCGATCCTTTATGGATCGGTGACCGGGGATGGGAGTTCTCCTTTCGTATTAAAATATAAGATGTTTTAGTATTTGGTTTTACATCCGTATCTGTATATGTTTTAGTGCAAGGTTTACATGAATCTTGTACTAAAACATGTCTAGATACGAATGAAAAGTCAAATGCTAAAACATCTTATATTTTGATACGGAGAGAGTATGTTTTTTGTTAACGAAGGCCGATCACCAAATTAATTTGGATGCTCATAGTCTGGTTAGAAGTGCTTTGTCACAAGATAGCGGTCGTTTTACTTAACTCGTTGAGCCTCGGGACACTTCAATTGTACCGTCCACAATTGGTGAATAAAGACTGCGGTTTACTCAAAATAAAAATAGGGACTGGTCAAACTCTGAAAAAGAGTCGAAGCGGCCTCCTCTCCCTCTCCTCCCGGGAACCCTAGCCGCCGTCCGCGCCCGCGGCGGCCGGCCCGCGCCGCCGCCTCCTTCCTCTCCTCCTTCCCTCTCTTCCCGCGCCCGCGTCGCCCCCGCGGCGGCCGGCGCGGCCCAGCTCCTCTCTCCCCGCGTCCCCCCGCATCGTTCCTCCGCTCTCGCCGCCGTCGGCGTGAGCCGCCGAGTGAGGCTCGGGCGGTCCCGGCGGCGGCGGCCTTCCACAACCCGCGCTCGCTGGGGACCTCGCGGGGCGGTTCCCCTCCGGCGGCGGTGCGGCTCAGGCGGCGGTTGGGCCAGCCTCGGCTGGATGGCGGCGCGACGGTGGCGATGCCAGTGCTGCTGCGGGGCGTCGCATCAGCAGGTGCCGGCGGGCAGCAGGGCAGCACGGCTCGCTTGGCCCAGACCGGGGCCCTTTGGGCCCCATCTGGGTCGGGCTGGGCCGGCCTGCAGCCCGATCTGCAACGGATGGTAAGATCGTGGGTGATGAGGGCAGCAGCGACGGCGGCCGGCCTGTTGCAGCGTTGCAGCAAGCTTCACGGGTCCGATCTGGACCCGGCCGGACCCTATTAGGACTGGTGTGCCCCTGCGGGGGCTTTACGGGCCCGATGGGCCCGGCCGGACCTTACGGGGACTTGTGTGCTTGCGGCCACGTCCGGTCGACTACCGCCTCCGGCGGTGGAGGTAGTTCCCTCCCGCGCCGTTCATCCTACTCTCCGCGTCTGTTTTGCAGCCCCGTGTCGTTTGCCTTGGTGAGATGACGATGGTGGTTTCGTGTCCGTGGTGGCGCATGCTGGCGGGTGGTTGATCCGGTGGTGGCGAGGCCTTGTCCTTGTTGGCTCCTGTGCTACGGATCGTCCGGGGTTGCGGACAGGGTTTTTCGGGAGAAATCCTTGTCGGCTCGATCGACACCGGCGCGGTGCCGCCTGTGGGCGGCATCCTCCCTTCCTAAAGGGCGTCGTGGCTACCCTTGCTCCGCCTCCCCATGTGCCGAGGGAAACCCTAGGACCTATTGGTCCGGGCAGTAGCGACCGCTTCCTTCTTGAAGGTGCTGCTTGGTACTCGACGGTTCGGCGCTGGAAGCGTGGTGGTACCTTTTCGGAGGGCGCAGCGGTCACGGGTCACCGTAGTTTAGTCGATCCCCCTATGTCTCCTTTTGTTTTCTTCTTTTCTTTTCTTCGGGTCGTGTGTGCTGTCGCCCCAGCAGGTGTGGTGTTGTGTTTGTATCTTCGGTTGTATGGTGGTTGTTGTTTTATTTATAAAGCGGGGCAAAAGACTATTTCGTCAAAATAAAAATAGGGTACTTGAAGCACCTGTTTTCTATATGATCAGTTTTGTGTTTCACGTGGTAACATGACCATCTTACTTGGTTTGACCTTCCGACGGGAACTTCCTGTCGGAAACTCTGATGGGACTTTCTCCAGGCGCATGGTTGGGATTGAACTGCAAGAACTTTTGTGATGAAACAAAGATTTCTTAAACAGAACAAGCATTACATGTGAAAGCAACCGTTATGTATGTTTTGTTTTGTGGCTTTGGAGCATGGCAAGGGGCGGCTGGAAAAACTCGGATGGAAGGGACGTGTCTTGCCAGTAGCAGTGTAGCACAGTACCTAATGCATTCTCACTTCAAACTGTGATTCCGTGATGTTTATCATTTTTTGAAAAGCTAATCCGCGTCCAGTAGTTAGAAGGGACAAATGCTATGTATGCTAACTAATAATCTATGTATGCTGACTTGACCTGACTAGTAGCATACGAATCATAGTTTATATTTTGAATATTTAACAGAGCGCAGGTTTGGTTCCGAGATCACATGCCCCTGATTAAGCACGAAAGTTGAAGAAAATAGAAAAACACTTCAAAAAATTCAGGAAAAAAATCTAAATTGTTTTAGTTAATTTTTTACCGAGCCATTAAAATGTGTCTTTTAAATAAATTGATTATAATTAGTAATTCAAACATTTTAAAATATGAAGATACATTATTTATTATTTGATGATTATCTCTTGAAGATCCTTCTCTTGATGTGATCTATAAGGCTTAATTCCACAGCGGGATATTGTTTAGAGCTTCATTGGCTTCAAATTTTAAAATATGTACCAAAATTTGTCTTCTCCATTTTAAACCATTCAACATATGCATTACACAATATTAATTGTTATAAAAAATCATGAGCATGGTGTAAGCAAAAGGCAGAGTATAAGCAATAGAAAAATTAAGTAGAGTTAGTTTTCATATAATGATACAACACAGAAGTATCATGATGATGAAAACTGTACATGTTCATAAATGTCGGACAAATATCTCCCATGAATTACTCCATGAAATTTATCATCCAGAGAGCAAAAGATGAGCTGCATGATCATGCAATCTAATGTATACAATTCAATAATCCAATTTTGAATATTCTTAGTATTATTTTATTAAAACTTTCAATTCAAATATATGAATGATTTTTTTTAAACCTGACATGACTCTACCCGAAAAAAATATTCGCAGATTAAATTGAAAAAAAAAATCAGACAACTCTCAGTCTCACGACGAGACACTCTACTCCCAGCTCCACTGCTTCTCTCTCAGACACAAGCTCACACAACCCGAAGCCACCACTGCCGTCCTTCCACTGCGCCCCACCGCCGGCGACAAGACCCTCGCCCCCTCCCCCTGCTTCCGCGCTACCTCGGAGAAGACCTCCCGCTCCTTATGCCTCCCGGTCGATCAGCGAGAACCGTGCCCCTCCGGCCCTCTCTCGCGGCACGACAAATTCCCCTTCCCCTTCCTCCCCGCCGACGGAGGAACTCGTCTCCACCGAATCTTTGGCAGCGGACATCGCGCGCGCGTTGTAGGGATCCGCCTAGGCTGCCGGAGTGGATGGCCCCTCCCCACCTCGCATCGGCTGGAGGAGGCCGTCGACGGCGGCATAGTCCGGATGTCCGAGCCTGATTCAGCGTCGTTCCGGCCCGGGAACTCATACATCCAAGTCTCAGCCGGCCGGCGACTAAGGACATGCAGCCGTGGCACCCTGGCCCGCCCGCCGAGACAGCAGCTCGACGCCACCAACTGTGCCGAAACCACGTCCTGGATTACCTGGTAATAATCTCCTATCTAATCTCTGTATTGCGTGATAAAGAATAGCGACCTGTGGTTTGTGAGTTGAATTTATGAAAATTTGCAGTTTCAGTTGGCTGCACATGCCGATTTATGGATGGCAGAGATTCCACTCATTCTGAATGTTTGGATTAGTTCCGTATCAGTCTGAGGCAAGCAACTCTGTTCGCTTGCTATCTGCATGTGGTTGCTAGATGTCGTGTGCTTGTGCTTTTAATCTATCAGATGAGCATATTACATATGTTATTGTTGCATCGAAGTGCTGACAAGAGAGTGCTTGTGTTTTGATCTCGATGTGCAGTTTAGTGACCTATCACTTAACTCTGGGGAATGCAACTTCGTGCTTTTGTGAAGCTTAATCATTAACCACTAAATAACATCAAATGTAACTGAGCTTTCAAATATGCCTGATTAGGGAAAAGGCAACGTAAAATAGAAGATGATTGTTAAATGTCTCTGACTGTCTGCAGTTCAGACATGCTCCTTTGCACTTACTGCAATTTTGTTAGATAGCCTAATGGTTATACTATATTTTTCACACCCATGTGAAACAATGATTTAGTACTTGGATAAATTTCTTGCCAATGGTTCTTTTGTTTTTTACATAATAATGCATAAGGCCTAGTGCAAAAAACCTCTATTGCTTTGCAGGTTATTTACTGGATCATTATGTTGACTTTGAAATTTGAACTAAACTTATACTGGAGACAAATAGAAACATTTAGTTATTTTCACATCAAGTTATAATGTCTAGCTGAATGCAAGTATTAGTTGATCACTACCTGTTTTTTCACCTTATTTATATACGTGGCATATATCAAAAAAAAAATCCCCATACTGTGTGTAAATGCTAATGCACTCTGCTATGTTGGCATATATCAAACATTTTTCCCCAATACTGTGTGTAAATGCTAATGCACTCTGCTATACTCAGATGACAAAGGTCATGCAAAAGGATGCGGCAGGGACATAGGATGATATTCATCTAGATTCCTTGTCTCATTGTCTGCAACTATAGTTCTTGGACTGTGTGTTTGGTTTTCAGGTTAGCATATGGTTCACATATTTCAATAAATCTATACTTCTTACAAATAACTAACTTGGGCGTTCTTGATCAATTCTAGAATGGCAATGTTGACGATTTCACTAAAATATGCAAGAACTCCCTTTATTTTGTGGTTCTAGAAAGGCAACGTGATTGTTGACATTTTGGCAAATGAGCCAGCATATGCGTGGCTGAAGAGTTCCTCGGCGCCGATGTCGTCGGATGCGCAGTCAGCGATGGCGCCGGACAATCTGGCGACGGCCTGAAGAAAGACATCTTGATAAGTTAGAATGGAATTGGCCATAAATTGCACACAAGAGAAGAGACTGCACCTGTTTTAGCGAGCAGTTCGTCAACGCAGACGTGGTCGGCTGCGCATGGCGGCAACGACGAAGGATAGTCTGGGCTGCGGCGTCTCATTGCAGGGTACGTCTGGACGGCAACTCTGAACGAAAGAGGAGGCAAATCGAGTTGATTGCCCGTGTTTATTGTGCCGTGAAGAGTGAGCGCGTTGATTCCCGTTTATTGTGCCGGTCTTTTTTTTTCTGTAGTTGAAATCGTGGACGGTGGACGGGGATGCTAGGGGCGGACAGCAGAGTTTTCGTCTGCTCCCTTAATTTGCTACATGCACACATCGTGGGGTTGAGTTGTAATCTGGATGGTTAGATCTCAATTGGTGGGCTGGATCCTGAGGCCGTAATTGATCTGTTGTACTCTGTGTAGGTTAGGCTAGGTGACTGTAGGAAAGAAATAGTTCTCTTGTTTAATAGTAGTAGAGAAGTAGAGAAGTAGGTGCCGCACCTCTGTATTGTACCGAAACAGGGCAGACACGAAACCCAAGGGCACGACAGTAGCATTGCCATGACCAGTGAACGAAACCAACGCAATCTCTGGGGCATAACCGAACCGACCAAGAAAGAGACCACCACGATGATCCTAATCCTATCGCTGTCGCATGCCACGCGGCACATTGTAAAGCGGTATAGTGGCCGGCGCTTCGTCGTCTCGGGGAACAGAAGCGATGTACAAATGAGAACCAGCAGCACTCCACGAAGCCATGCAGGAAGCCATGTGTAAACAGCGGAGTATACCAATTTACTACTACACGTCTCCAGAAATGGTGGCGTCGTGTGTATCCGCTTGTTAGAGCATCTCTAACAGAGTTCTCAAACTGGTCAAACCCTCAAATTAATCGTTTTTTTTAGGCTGAGGCTGAAAGTTGGCGCGGAACAGAACCCTTAAACCCTCAAAAAAAATTGAAGGCCGAGCCCTCATTTTCTCACTCGACCTGGAGAAGTGAAGGTTGGGAGGCAAAACTGAAGGGCCCTTCAATTTGGTCAATGTTCGGACGCGCGAAGGAAAAATCACCCAAGTGCCTCCTCCTCCTCGTGGGCTCCTCCTCGCGATCCGCCGGCCGCCGTCTCGCCCGATTTGGCCGGCAACGGCCGCGCCCCGCCGCCGACCCCCGCCGTCTCGCCACCGTCCGTCCCCGCCCCGTCGCGGCCCGAATCGGCCCCCGCCCGAGCCGCCCCGCGTCCGCCTCCGCCAGCCCGTCCTCGTCCGCCTCGACCCGAGCCGCCGCCGCCCCGCGCCCGAGGCCACCCACCTCCGCCTCGTCCGGCCACCTCTGCGCCCGCCCGAGCCCGCCCTGCGTCCGCCTCGCCTCGCCCGGCCTCCTCCGCCTCCGCCATCGGAGGACTTATGGATTTGGCATGCATTTTTTGGGTTGCCGAGAACACTCAATGACATCAATGTGCTTCAAAGGTCTCCTTTATTTGCAAGACTATCTTCAGGTGATGCTCCAACTTGCAATTACAAAGTCATGGACAATGAGTACACAATGGGATACTATCTCACCGATGACATTTATCCTGAGTGGGCAACTCTTGTGAAGTCCATTAAAGAGAAAAAAGGAAAACCCTTAGGGGTCGTTTGGATCCCCGGAATTGAGGCATAAATCATGGAATTCATTTGACAATTCCGTGGTACACGCGTTTGGCTACACCGGAATTAGGCATCGGAATTCATTTGACAATTCTAGTCAATTGACATCAAGCGCTATCCAAATTCGAGCCAGAGACCCGTCATTCTCCAATTCCACTCCCCCCTCCCCCTGCTCGACGCACGTCTTCTTCCTCCCCGAGCTCCCTCTCCCACCACCACTGCGGTGACCCCGCACACCACTGCATATTGTAGTGTACAAGTCGTTGACATAACATCCACGGAAGGACTCATCCGTAAATATTACATCCCTCAGAGTAGTACAACAGAAACATTGCGGGTCCACTTTATTACACACTGCTAAAGATTACAAGCCAGAAATGTACAAAAGCTTCAACATCTTCCTCCTACATGGGAGGAATTTCAACTACAGTACGGTTGACTGAGGTCAACTTATTAACGATAGAAAGAAGCAAACTAAGAACCATCGGGCTCAACAACCTAAGTAGTACTAGTCTAGAATTGCTCGGCCCTGCCCCTAAGATAGGAGACTAAGTCTCGGGCTCATCATCATCGCCTCCATAAGCAATCAGGTAGTCGACGCCTTCCACCCCTCCGGATAGATCAGGTTCCTTGTAGTACACCTCGTCCTCATGGTAAGCTCCATAACTCTCCTTGATTGCCTCCTCAAAGTCTAAGCATGGGGTCAAAAGGGAAAGGGTGAGCAACAGCGTTACTCAGCAAGTTCTGAATATATATAGATAAGGTGTATCATGCACTAGTTACTGCCAAAACCTCGGGTCTTTGGCATAGATGCAAGTTTTTGTAAACATTTCTTCAAAAGATTGATTTTATTCTGAAAACTATGTCCACAGTCTCCACCGGTCTTGTGAATCCAAATGGGACTCCATTCCGGCCTCGATCTCGTAGTTCCATACCGGGAACACGGTTGTGAAATCACAAATTTGTTGTTTGACTCTGCAGAGTTGCATCACTTTACCCAACAGTTGTCTGGCCTTATATATGCTCTCTTTACACTCCATGAGTGTTATAGCCAAGACTCAGGACATCCAGTCATGTGGAGCTTCTCCCAAATCAACACACATCCGCCCATTTGTGATGCGGTAGGGGAATCATGTTCCACGCATACCCAACACCCCTCCCAGGCTTCCCCACCAATTACCCCGTCGGGCAGGAAGAGCACGCGCTTCCACGCTGTTGGCCGCCGCAACGACCCAACCCGGTGTAGGCCTGCCGAGGATATGCGGATGAGAAGAGAAGCTTCTGACTGACCCCGCCCATACAAAGTCCGTTGGTTGATGCTTTTACTACGGCGAAAGGATCACTGGAACAGGGGTTATTAGTTCGTAAGGATATATACCTTCCCATACGATGGAACACCGTACCTATTCATCTTACCATTGTTCCATCGCCAACCAATAGTATATACCACATCATTCAAAATACTTTTTCTTTTTGATGCAAGTGAAAGGAATAAAAATTATAATGCTATTGAAAGTGGGTCAAATTCCACTATTTTTGAGATGGACTGAAATTATGTGTTAGTAGATCATGAAAAGCATGCTGTTTGTGATAGATATATTCTTGAGTTTGTTCATGATGCTACTGAAAATTATTATGAGAGAGGTAAATATGGTTGGAGGAGCTTTCGTTTTACTAAATTACCTCTCTCTATGTTGCTCTTTTTACCTTCCTATACTTAATGCTTTGTGCTTCATGGATTTATTTTCTTACAAGATGCCTATGCATAGGAAGAGGGTTAGACTTAAATGTATTTGGTATTTTCTTCGTGATGCTCTCTTGTGTTTCAATTCTTATTCTAATGAGTGTATCATTGAAATTATTGCGCCTAGCTAAAATGTGTTAAAGAAAAGCGCTTGTTGGGAGGCAACTCATCTTTTAATTTCAGTTTGCTTTTTGTTTTTCTTGAGTCATGAAGTTATTACCTCTGTAGTAACTTCATTTTATCCTTTTCTTTTGCTTTGTTGTGCCAAGTTTAGCCTCTAATGCATTGAAAGTGCGAGGTATTGAGTTGCTGTCCAGAAAACAAATTATGTGCGCCTGCTGCACGAAACTTCCACCTTCACCACCTATGGATGAGGGTAACACTCAAAATTTTGTTGCTGATAAACTTTGCTTTTATGATTCTGATGATGAGGAGGACTATCAACCTATGCCTAATGAGAACATTATTGATAATAAATTTAAAAATGATGAGGAGTATGGTTTAGACATGTTTTATGATAGTACTCTAGATGATGATCCTATTCTGCTTGATGAACCTCCATGTTTAAAACTTGTTACTACTTTATGTGAGGATAAAAATGATATACTTGATGTGCGTGAAATACTCTTACTTATGAGAGTCCTACTTTATTTCTGAACTCTCCTATTCACACCATGGAGGAGAAGCTTTTATATGTTGAAAAGTACTTATGTGGGCTGAAATTATCTTACACTAATAACCATTTCACCCATAACCATCATGTTTATGGTGCTTCTTGCAATTATTTTGAGAGGGGAAAACACACTAATAGCTCTCATGATAGTTTTAATAATCCTCTATATGCTCCTAAGTTTGCAAAGTTGCGCCAATCTAATAGTTCTTTTGTCAAAGTTGCGGTTCCAACGAGCCCAAGATCATCGAAATCGGAGTTCGGGTGAAAAAGTTATTGCAGTTTTCGTTTTGTTGTTTCTGCAGTTTTTCTGTAGGCCGGAGTCTCCGGCCCTAGACCGGAGTCTCCGGTCTGAAACTTTGTTTTTTCGTCAAACGGGTGGCGCGGCTCTGTTGCCGTGCCGGAGACACCCCGGAATGACCCCGGAGTCTCCGGTTTGGGCCGGAGTCTCCGGCCTGGGCAGACCGGAGTCTCTGGGGTAAGTTTCCTGCAACGGCTCTTTTTCGTGGGGACCTATAAAAGGCCCACTTCTTCCCCAAAGTGACCAGAGCTAATTAGCACGTCTTTACCCCCCCATTGTTGACCTCTTGAAGCTTGGTTTTCTCTCTATTCCTCCATGATTCTTGCCTCAAATTAGAGGGAAAAAAGAGAGGGGATCAAGATCTACATTTCCACCAAGCCATCTCTCCTCTAAGTGAGGGGAACCCTTTGGATCTAGATCTTGGAGATTCATTTGTTGAGTTCTTCTTTGTTCTTCCTCTCTTCTCCCCCCCATAAGCATTAGTTGCTTTTGGTGGGATTTGGGAGTGAAAGATTTGAGCACTTCTTATGTTCTTACCATTGCATTTGTTGCATAGGTTTGTGCTCTCCACGAGGACTCGTGGAAGATTGAAGTTTGAGAAGCTTGTTACTCTTGGGTGCATTGTGTTCCCAAGAGCTTTGTGCCTCTTGAGTGCATTGTGTACCCTAGACGGTTGGAGGATTCGCAAAGACTTCGAGTTGTGAAGATTTGAGAAGATTTGGGAGCCCCCAATTTGGTTGTGGGTATGTGCCCCAAGGATTGTTGTAAAGGCTCCGGATTCCGCCTTGAAGGATTTCGATAGTGGAAGGTGAACCAAACCCTTGGGTGCGGTTCATCGGAGAATAGGGTGATGCCTTTGTAGAATCTTGAGTAGGCCTCTTGTGGCGAGATCACACCCCTCCAATGAGACGTACTCCCTTAACAAGTAGGAACTCGAGAATACATCCTCGTCTCCGCATGCCTCGGTTATTTCTATACTCGAGCTCTTTACTTATGCAATTTACATTGTGATAGCCTTTGTGCTTGATGTCATATGTATTGCTATCACCTTTTTGTTTGTCTTTCTTAGCATAAGTTGTTGGTGCACATAGGTGAGCCTAGTTTACTTAGGTTGTTGGCTTGTTAATTTAAAAACCTAGTTTTATTCCGTAATTATCAAGCCTTAAACCAGATAAGTTTTAATCGCCTATTAACCCCCCCTCTAGGCGACATCGATTGTTCTTTCAACTGGTCCTTTCTTGATGGCTTCCACGAGGCTGGTCATCTAAAACAAGAGAAGATACTTAAAAAGCATTTTAGACAAGTTGGTTACAAGAATGATGTTAGAAAGTTTTGGACGAAAAAAAATAACTTTTAGTCCTATGGGCTTTCTTATTTCTATTCCAAACCTAGGGTTTCGAAACTATAGGCAACACAGTGTTTTGATACCATCTGTAGCGGATCAGCACGTAGAAAAATGGCAAGTCCCTGTATTTTCGGTTCACCGACATTTTTGGTTCACTACTATTTCGGTTTACCGGCATTTTCGGTTCACTGTCATTTTCGTTTTACTATTACTTTTGGTTCGTCGGAATTTGAGTTCCTTTTCGGTTCACCGACATTTTCTGTTCACTATTACCGGCATTTTCAGGTCATCGAAATTTTAGTTACTTTCTGGTTCACTATTATTTTTGGTTTACTGATATTTTTGGTTCACTATTATTTCATTTTACTGGCATTTTCGGTTCACTTGCATTTTTTGGAACTTGTTTTTTAGTAATGTGAACATTTTCAATAGTGGTTCAACATTTTTTTATAAATATTACTCCCTCTTATCTATAAAAAGTAAACGTGTCGCTCATTTTGTACTAAGTTAGTACAAACTTTATATTAAGTGGACGACACTTTTTTATGGATTAGAGGAAGTATTATTTTTTGTCGAATACAAGGTAAACTAAAAATAGTGTTCAACACAAGAGTAGAGAAAACCGAAAAAGACAAAAAGAACACATACTGTGCTATCTCGTGCTGGCCGTTGGTCGCTTTTTTAAGTAGGCTGGCTGGCTAGCTCGCTCGCTAGTTTCTCACTAGGGAGGTCCTGCATGCACTGGTGCGTTGGCCCAAGCGATCTAAGGCATGTGCCAATACACCGTCTCTTATCACGTTATCATATGAGTAATTAAAACTTAAGATACAAGTAGTACACTGTATTATTTCTTATGACTTGTACCTACCTTTAATGATTTTTAGCTCATGCATGAATATGATTGGGTTAAAATCTTTTTTTTCTATGGCCACGTTCAATGGTTGTATGTTAGTTAAGATACAAGCACATCTTTTTCTTCATTAACTAGTATGCCATATCATCAAAATACCTATAAATCGTGCTAAAAATTTGCATTGGCATAGGCCTAAACGAGCGAGGCGAGGGCTCCTAGAAGGTACTCTCCATCCGGAAATGCAAAACGGTGCCCGGGCTCATCTGCTCCCGGTTATTGTTTCGATTTTTTTGAATTTTGAAAACGCTTCAAAAAAATCTGAAAAAAATTGTGCGGAAACATATTCATGCATTCAATACAATTGTAAATTTTCGACAGAAAATATCAATTTTTGCTCCCTGTGCAAAAAAGACAAATATCTGACAGACAAAATGGGTGAACAGTCCACTATTCAAAAAGACAGATTTGTCTTTTTTGCACAGGGCGCAAAAATTGATATTTTCTGTCGAAAATTTACACGAGTGTTGAATACTTGAATATGTTCATGTCCAATTGTTTTCAGAATTTTTCGAAGAATTTTCATATTTTAAAAAAATCGGAACAGTAACCAGGAGCAGATGAGCCCGGGCACCAAAACGCCTCCCTCCTCTCCATCGTTAAATCTCTGAATCAGTAAATGGGTCAACACCACAAATGCAACATGTTACGCGTTCGGCTGCAAATGAATGCAAGGAGCGCTAAATAGGAGCTCACCAGAAAACAATAAACACGGAAAGAACCAGCGGACCGAAATGGGCGGAGCCCACTATCGCCAGGGTATGCGGAGCGCTGTTTGGGCGGAGCCCACTAGGCACTGCCGTACCAAACGATGTGTCGCAGCCTCACAGGCCGTCGGAGGCTTCCATATCCCGGCCCAATGATGATTTGGGACTTTGGGAGTATGATATATACCACAGGTTGTCAACGATAAAAGGAAGAGTCCCCCCCCCCCCCACCCACACCTCTATCTGCAACCTAACCCTAACCCTAACACTTTCTCCTCCACGCCTGCAGCCGCCCTCCTCCCCTCGATTTGCTCCACCAAGCTTGTTCCTCGCATCGCGGCCACGCAAGCTCCAGATCCAGAGGAGGAGACCGGTTACCCGCGATGCTGGTCTTACCGGCCCTTCGCCGCAATCATCCGGACGCAGATGGCGATTCCGGAAAGTGGACGGGGGAGAAGAAGCGCAAGCCCCTCGGGCCATCTCTTCCCAGTAGTGATACCGGCGAGGCTCGTATCAGATCTTCAGGCTCCGATGCTCCTGAGGAACGAGGGCCAGATCCCATCGACCTCGTCCGTGAACAACTCCTCGAATACGAGGACCTTTTGTCCAAGAGGCGTACAATCCTTCTTAGCCGTGACGAACTGGACCTGGAGACGCAGCGCGAGGTCTACAAGCGCATTGTGCGCCAGAAGGTTGTCGATCGGTGGTTCCCGTACATTCTCCTGTGTGCCAATTTTGTCTATTACTTACTATGCCATATTGCTTCTGCTACCTACATCCATATGCATGTCATTTTGCAATCCTTCTCTTCTTTTGCATTCAGTTATTATTTTGCTTATTTTGTTGTTGTTGTTTGCAGTTGTCAAAAGGGAAGTGCCCGCATGTTGAGTTGCCTCCTTTTCTTGAACAGGCTATGTCACTAGAACTTCTTCACATCCATTTCGACCTTTACTGTCGCCACCTCGAAGAAGAGGAAGATGGCATAACTGAATGGTACTTTGATGGTCTGTCCAAGTTTGATGACAGCACTGACTACCAGCGGCTTGTTCTTAAAAACTCTGTAAGCACGTCTAATGATACTCATACAAAGTTGCTAGCTGTTCAGAGGTTGCTTATATTTATTTCTTATTAATGCATCCAAGAACCAAATAGTTTGTTTTAGAATGCCAGGTCTGTTTGCTTAATTGTATATGCTCGGTGGCTTATGGTTAAGCCCAGCCGGTGGGTAATCTACTTCAGATCTCTGACTACTGTGTGGTTACTCTTGCTAGCAGGAAATGCTGGTTAAAGATTTAGTACAAACGTTTGACATGTTTTAGAAATACAACCTGAATCCCCTTGGAGTTGTAGTGAGTTTTCTGCTGATTCTATTCTGGCCAAGAAGTCTCAAACTTTGGTTCTTGGCCATTTCATATCTTATATGTCCAACTGTGTATGTGCCACCTTTTGTTACATACAGTGATGATGGTTACTGTGCTCTGCAGGCAGTTAAGCTGTCCTCATGGGTTGTTTAATCACTTAATCTCCCCCTCCCCCCAACAAAAAATCTGTTAGCAATGATTGCCGGTATTTTAGTTAAACACAGATAATGTTTTGTTAAGCAAAATTTTTATATACTAATAAGATGTACGGAATTTGGGTTTATTGCTCTGTTGGTAATGATATTTTGGACCAAGTTACTCAGTTGGCATGATCTGTTGATATCCTCAGTGCAATTCCCTTGTATAATTGCTTGGGAGTGCACAATCCATCAGTTTATCAACTTTAGTGCATAGATGGCTGGTTTGTGACTGAGGACAGTCTGTGGGGCCTATTCAGCTGAAAATCGTAGTTGGTACATGCAACAAACAAATAATTATGTGCTTTAATTGTTTCAAGATTCCAACTTCTCTGCTTGATTTCTTTGTAGGTTTTAAAACAATTATGTACTTTATTTTTTTTCAAGATTCCAACTTCTCTGCTCCATTTCTTTGTAGGTTTTAATGTAATTTTCATTGTATTTCTTAGTACTGTAAGGTCAAATACATTATTATAGGAATAACTTTATGGTTAGACTCACGAAAAAAAATGTTCTGTTCACCATTTTACCTGTTTCAGTTCTGTCAGCTCCTGCAAGCTGTCAAACAAAGGATGCATTATGTTTATATTGTGAGATTTTATCTGTAATACAAGATCTAGATTCCTCCCAAGGCATTCAGATTCTATTAAATTTATACTGAACTGTTGTGTATTTTAAAAGAATGGTATATGAAAGTAAGGGTTTGATGTTGCTTCCTCTGGACGTGTTAAGTACAAAAACTACCAAGACGGCTTGAGGGACTTATAATTTAGATGTTTTTTTTTCTTGTGTGACGTTTAAGTTACGCTTTCTCACATGCTGTGTTTTACAAATCACAACTATCACTATCAAATTACTCACTAACTGCAAATATTATATTTCATGATTCATATGTTTCTCTCGCGATTTGGACTGCAGGTGGGTCATATGTACTGGGACTGGGAGATTTACCGCTCACTATTTACTACTTATGAAATGGATAAAGATTATGTCGAGTTTTGTAAAGAAATGTCAAGCAAACTCAAGGTATGCATCATTGCACGAAACTACTGAGACTACATCTAACAATTTCCTTTTCTTATTTGTAGACCATTAACCTTTTATCATTTTGGACAGTGGCTTAAAACTTTGGTTAACTATCAAGAATCATCAGAAGAGGTAAATATAGGCTTATGCACTGTAAAGAAAACCATGGAGTAAAGAAATGAACTAGCATCATATTGTATTATATATTACCATTTTGACTCCCTTTCTCTCTAGTGGGCAGATCTTTATAGTAGAGGAGGTCTTGAAGCATTGAAGATCGCGGCACAGTATCCTCACATGAATTCTCTGTTAGCGTATATTGCTTATAGGGTACCATTTCTTATCCCATTAACTACTTGAGTTTCATTTATGAATTTTATGGTAACAGAAATCTATGTCCTAGAATTTAGAACTTGCTATCATCTTTGCCTTATAGGCAAAGTTACCTCTGTAGAAAGACCGATTCATTTGGGTCGGATCGATACGAGGAGCCAACTGGGTTACATTTCCTGAATCCATGGTCCATATTTTGTTTGATTGCTTTAACTTTCTTTTGGTCTAGGAGTTCCTTTGGAGATTGCGGTTTGATTTCTTATACCGTGAAGACAAGGCTAACCTCATCTTTGAGATTTGGAAGCGTGTCACAAAACGACAGGTTGGCATCGTACCTAGTTACATAAGCTACATGGTTGCCCATTTTGTGTGTGCTCTTGCAATCCAATTGTATACCACTAATTGTATGCTTATACATTGTTCAGGTTGATCTTGAAACTGCTTTGACGGAAATCCTTTCTGAGGACTTGTTTCCTCGGCAGAAGAACATGATGCTGTATGTGCAGGACAAAGATATCTGGTGTAGTTTTGAAGATCAAGTAAGTCAGTCTAGGCCGATGTTTCTGGAACTCCCTTATTACTAACCTTCATTATTTTGCTAATGTCTTTCATCTGCTTTGTTGTCTAGTATATTTCTTGCGTGAAAGGCATCCCTGGCAATGTAAGTATGATTTATAGTATGCCATGTATGTGCAATTGGGATTCATCGTTAGTTACACTGATGACACATCTGTCTGACTTAGGCTTCGGAGGATGATGCTAAGGCCTTCATTGAAGATGCGGTTTGGAAGGCATGTGTGCATGATTGTTCTTGTATACTGTAAGCTTTATTGTTCTCCGTACTACTGTAACAACACTTTTTTCTTTTCAGTGGTATAAGGTGCAGGAGCAGCTGCACCTGTATATGGCGAGGAAGATGGAGATTGCAGAAAGCATTGGCTTAGTAAATTGACCGGTATATATGCATAATTTATTTACTCTGAATGTCATATCTTGCACATGTTTTTTCGTCTAATATATGTGTTATTTTCATTGCAGACTTGACAGTTGTGTTTCATTCAGTCCCAACATCTGAAGATCTCAAGAGAGCCAACGGATTCGCGACAACCAATCGCTCCCTTTCCCCTTTCTCTGGTGAACAGTCGAGAGAGGCGAAAAGAGGGCGTCTTCGTCTCCCCACCGCGTCCGCCGGCGAGGCCGCGGGTTCTCTCCCCCTCCGTCGGCCGCTACGGCGGCGGGAGGGTGGGGGAACCCCGGATCTCTGCTTCGGCGTGTACATAGTGTGTGGAGTGTTAGGGTTCCTCCCGGTGGTGCTATGGAGGTGGTGGTGGTGCCGGGATGGTTGTGGGTGTCGCAGCGCTTCCCCTTCTGCGTCGTCGTCCTCTGGGGCGCCGCCGTGGCGACTGCGACTTCTGGTGCTCGGCGATCTACGGATCTGCGGGGCTGTACAGTCTCCGGGCCTGGTCAACGAGCCGGAGTCGGTGGCCTTGCCGTGGAGCTTTTGTCTCCCGGCTTCTTCTCCGCGACGCTGAGGTGTGCTCCGCCCTCATCGTGGAGCCTGGGAGTCCTGTTTTGCAGGTGGAGCTGCGCCAGATCTTCTCCTCCCTTGTTCGCTGGCGAGGAGCTCTCGATCTGGTGGTTCTTCGGCCTGGAGTTGCTTCCTGTACAGGGGAGTCGGTCCGACGGTGGTGGATCCGGCGCAGGTGGTCGATCTTCGGCGACTGGAGCTGGATCAAGGTTGAGAGTATCATGGCCGAGGTTCGTTCATCGTTTTAGATCCCGGCGTTCGACGGCGGGTGGCTCTTGTTCTTCAAAGGCATCGAGGTGCTCTCCCTTTCTGGTTCGCGGGTGGCCTGCTTTCTCTTCCTCTCCTGGCGATGCTGGCGTTTGGGAGTGGCGGCGGGTGGCGAGGATGATCAGCTTCTTAGCTGTTGTATGGGTTGTTCAATTCCGGCTGTTCTGGCCTGTGTGTGCGTTTGTACTTTGTGTTGTTCTTCTACTATGAATATATGCAGGTTTTATCTCAAAAAAAAAAAAAAAACATCTGAAGATCTCGAGGTCTGTTCCTTTTGGATCCAGTCGGTTTCTTAGGAACGTCCAAATTAAGCTCTATAAGCATATATTATGTATTGCTATTGCTTTACGCTATGAAGCTACCGGAGTGTTGCCTATTATTTATTGTTAGCAGTTGCTGAGTGTCAAATCTGTCTTGCTGAACATCTTGGGTGAACCAAAATGCCTACTTATTCATGGGAAAAGAGACTTGTTCCTATATGATAAGAGTGATTGCTTAAATATTCACTATTGAGTTTGCATCAAAAAATGTTCGATTGTAAGCAGTCTCTTCAAGATGTCCGAGTATTGAAAGTTGTGCGAAATAGTTCAAACAGTTCCTGTGGCCTCCTTTAACAGAGCTCAAGTGGCAACCAAATTGGCAAATAGTCCTATAAATACCTATTCCTGTAATGTAAATCGAGCCTTCACCTACTCAGATTATACCGTTTGACAGCGAGTCCTATCCTTCGCCTACTCAGCTGCTACTGGTCCATAGTGACTCCCAGCCTGCGCCTAGTCTGTTACCTTGTAGCGTACCTGGATGCTGTTTGTTCTTAGCACAGCAGAGCAATCTATAAGCTTGACAGCGAGTCCTATCCTTCGCCTACTCAGCTGCTACTGGTCCATAGTGACTCCCAGCCTTCGCCTAGTCTGTTACCTTGTAGCGTACCTGGATGCCGTTTGTTCGTAGCACAGCAGAGCAATCTATAAGCGGGAGAACATATCCAGTGCTACGTTGCCTTCGCTTGCTAGATGATTCCACGGAATTCTGGACCGTCCAATGTAAATGAAAGGACATGATCAAACATGACTTTGGTTGGATCTGCCAGCCACCAGGGCATGTATGCAAATTAGCCCCTCCTTTTTCTCTTATTGTGACACATGATCCAACGCTCAAATCGCCCCCAAATCACAGCTAAGTTGGAGCAGCTCAACAAAGCCGCCACGAGATTCAGTTCGCCCCCAAATCGATGCTGGATGGTGGAGTAAAATGGGATGCTACAAGATTTGGATCGCTCAAAGATCAAAGCTAGGTCGGAGGAGCTGCTCAACAAACCGCCGGCAAAGCATGGAGCTACAGGATTTGGATCGCTCAAAGATCGAAGCTAGGTCGGAGGAGCTGCTCAACAAAGCGATGTCAAAGCATGGAGCGAGCGTCATCTAGGTCACCGTCGGCTGCTGCCACATGTGGAGATGTACTAGATCCAAGTGTTCTAGGCTACTCCGTCTGACGAACAATAGCACGAGCAGGTTAAACTCGGCACAGATCCATAGCGAAAATCTGTCCATTCTTGGCACGGTGGCGCCAGGAGCGGACCTTGCATAGCGAAAATCTGTCCATTCTGTCTCTAAATGTATTGCCTTACTAATTGCCTTTCCTTTTATTTCTGCAGTTTCCTAATCTAGCAAAACTGCTTGTACGTCCTGATTTTAGCAATTAGCAACTGTCCAAAAGCTTACAAAAGCAAGGGAACTAAATACGGTCATATAAATAAAATTTAGAATTTATCCTAATGCATATCCCTTGCATATTTAGACGCCACTTTTATTTTATGCTAACTTCTTGTGTCACAGTATTAGAAAGGATGGATTACGTGTCAGAATAGAAAAAGATAGAGGGACTAATTTGCATACGTGCGATGGTTGGTGGCAGAACATGAGCTACATTTAATCCTGACCCTTGGTTCAAGTTGGATGGCTCGGGTTGCTGTGGAATCAGGTAGCAAGCAAAGGTCTTGTAGCACTAGATATTCTCTCTATAAGCGGGTAACAAGAAGCCAGTGTCAAACTGTGGTATAAATTGAAATGCAGGAAGAAAAAACGTACTCCCTTCGTCCCAAAATACAAGGCGCCCTTTAATTTCGTTGGTTAATGATGTGCAACTTATTTTGGGATGGTTGGAGTACGTATTAGGATTTAAGTAAGGAAAATGCCTTTCCAAGGTAGTAGATGACGTACCGGCAAATTAAGGAATTGAAACAATCTAGCACAAAGATTCTTATGTGAACTTAAGCTGAACACATAGTTAAATATAGGGTTAAGTGCACTTTTGATCCCTCAAATGTTGTAAAAGTCCAACTTTGGTCCCTTAACTCTATTCTGGTCTGAACCTGGTCCCCAAACACTTTATTTATGAGAGTGATCATAGCACCCCTGTGTGAGATAGGAGTTCTATGGGAGAGTGACGAATAGATACACCTGGGCCTACTCGGTGATATTACATTCAAAGAAGCTTGCAAGGATGTGACTAGGTCACGGGAGAATGTGATATCAGGAGACGAGTAAATAAGTTTGTCGGGAATGAGATCAGATCTCAGACAAACTTGGTATCGTGAGACAAAAGGAATGGTGAAGGACATTAAGGTTCAAGCGACAACGATAATCGTGAAATGCACAGGGGCCATCATGGGTGTCCAAATCCCGTTGTTGGTCGATTGATCTGGAGAGGGGTCTCGATCATGTCTGGAGTGTTCTCGAACCGTAGGGTGGCACACTTAAGGGTAGCTGACGCTTAGGAATAGTTCGATACCGAAGAGAAATGAGAAACCAACTCCAGAATCGTTCCGTAAAATTCCCGATGTAAATCGGAGGAGTTTCGAAGGTGTATCGAAATAAGGGAGAAATATCCGATGGAGATCGGAGGGCAACGAAAGGTGTTTCGTAATAAGAGAAATTAAATAATATGTATTTAATATAATTAATAATTAAATAAATATTTTTAATTGATTTTAGGGGCAGCCCACCTAAATGAGCCCATTAGGGAAACCGCCCCAAAGGGCCAAGGAGGGGCTGGCCGGGTGGGCCACTTGGGGCCCACCAGGTGTCCGGCCACCAAAGGGGTGCGGCCAGGTGTGTCCCACACCGCCCCTCCCCAAGGGAGGTGGCCTCCTCCCTCCTATATAAGGAGGTGCCCCCCTCCTCTCAAGATCATCCCAATTGTCTCTCTTTCTCTCTCTCTCCCTCACGCGTGGTTCCGGAATATTGGAGCTGCATATGGGGTGAGAGGTTTCTCCACCATAACCGACCACCGTGATTTTGGTGCTTTGGTTCGAGCTGCTCTTCTTCCGCTGCTGCCGCTGTGCCGGAGCCGTGGGGACGTCTTCTACACCGTACGTGTGTAATTCCTCCGAGGTGCTGCACTTGCGCCACTCGTCGCCTGTACGACTACACGACCTCGAGGTCGGCATCGTCGTGCGTCTTCATCAACGCGTCGTCATCGAAACAGATTTTTTGATCGTCGACGCTTACGGTCTTCAAGGGTTTGATCACCTTTCCCTCCGTTACTTTACATCTGCATAGGATAGAACTTGGCTAGTTTGTGGTTCGCCTCGTAGGAAAATTTTCGTTTTCTGCACACGAACCCCTTCAATTATTTCGTTTTTCTGGCATTTTTGGTTCACTAATACTTTTGGTTCACCAAAATTTTAGTTCTTTTTTCGGTTCACTGTTATTTTTGGTTGAGCGACATTTTCGGTTCACTATTATTTTGGTTACCAGGATTTTTGGTTTATTGGCATTTTCGGTTCACTATTTCTTTTGGTTCAACAGAATTTTAGTTCCTTTTCACTTCAATATTATTTTTGGTTCACCGATAATTTTGGTTCACTATTATTTCGGTTTACCCGCATTTTCGGTGCACTATTACTTAGTCCATTGAAATTTAATTCCTTTCTGGTTCACTTCACCAACATTTTTGGTTCACTACTATTTTGGTTTACCGGCATTTTCGGTTCACTGCATTTTTGTTTTACTATTACTTTTGGTTCATCGGAATTTGAGTTCCTTTTCGGTTCAACGACATTTTCTGTTCAGTATTACCAGCATTTTTAGTTCATCGGAATTTTAGTTACTTTTTGGTTCACTATTATTCTCGGTTCACTGATATTTTCGGTTCACTACTATTTCATTTTTTTGAATATAAGGACTGTAGGGCTTATGCCCCATAGTATTTGTTGATTGAAAAGAAACAGAGTTGTACAATATTTACAAGGTAATTAGACTAGACTATCAATCCATGATGAAAGTTGTTGAAAATGTTTAGCCTTCACCCTATGCATATGCATGGTGATTTCATGTATAAAACCACTTCTCCAAGACCTGAAAGTGGGTAGCACATTCTGAAAAATTGATGCATTCCGTTGCTTCCAAATGTGCCAGCACGCAATTATAACCACTTCAACAAAGAAAGGTTGATGAAATCTCAATCTGGCTTCTTTAAAAACCTCCTCAAAGTTGCTTCCGTCTTCCCACTAGATTTGAAGATAATTCCATACTCTAATACTGTAGGAACATGAGAAGAACAAATGCATCCAATCTTCAGTAGCATGAGTGGGACACATGACACAATGAAAAACCTCTGTGACGTTCCAGTGTCTCCTTCTGAGCATGTCACGAGTGTTTAATCTATCACTCACTAGTAACCAGGCAAAGACCTTAATACGGAGCATTACCTTACTTTCCCATATCCACGAATAAATTTTGCTGGCATGTTGATCTTTAAAGCAATGATGGCAGTACCTACTGGAGGTATAGACCCCATCCTTCCAAACTGTTCGCCACTCATCCTTTGCCAGCATGTTGAGACTTGCTTGATTCAGCACTAGTTGCATTGACTGGAATTCCACAAAATCTTGTATAGATAAAGGTAACGCAAACAACTGAGCTCTATCCATGGTAGAGAATACCTCCTTCACTGAAATGTTTTGGTTTAGCGCAAACGAGAATAATCTTGGGAATTGAAGATGAAATGCCTGGCCATTCAAACAATCAGACCAAAACTGAACTTTGTCACCTGCACCAACCCTCACTGTGCAAAACCCAAGATAAATCTGAGACAGCTTGATCACATCATTCCACCAAAAGGAACCGCACGGCGCAGCACACTGAGGAATCCCATCCGGGTAGTATCGCCAAACAAGGTATACCCAAGGAACCTCCTCCTTGTTGAAGAACTTATGTAAGTGTTTCATAAGTAAACCTTGATTCTGCTTGTGGAAGTCCATGATGCCCAGGCCTCCGCTGCTTCTTGGCTTGCAGATCATATCCAAGGAAGCCAGAGACTGTTTCTTAGAGTCAGGGTTGTTGCCTCTCCATAAGCACTTCCTGATGATTCTATATATCTGCTTCAAGATGCCAGGAGGGATCTCCAAAGAACACATAAAGTAAACAAACATGGATGCCGGACATGAACCAATCAGCGGTAGCCTACCCCATAAGCCAGAAACGAGGAGCTAGCATTTAGCCTTCTCTCCATCTTAGTGACAAGGGGCAACATATCAATCATGTTTGGTCTTGTGGTACCCATTGGCAGGCCGAGATATGTGAAAGGAAAAGAGCCAACTAAACACCCGAAGCCATCAGCTAGCTGCTGCACTACTTCAATTGAAATGTTGATGGGTAACATGCAGTACTTGTGATAGTTGACACATAAACCCATGGACACACTAAACTCTTGCAAAGCCTTCTTGAGAACAGCTAACTGAGTTGGATCCGCCTCCATTGGAAGCAGGGTATCATCGGCATATTGTACAATAGGAAAGTCAGCGTCACCCACATCAATTAATGACGTGGAAGCAGGGTATCAGCGACACTTAATCAAGCCCCTGTTCTTAATATCATTAATGACGTACTGAAGAATTTCTGCTCCCAAAACAAAACGGAGCGGGGAGAGTGGGTCTCCTTGCCTCACCCCACGCCTGCACTTAAATTTTCGACTAGGAACTCCGTTGATCAACACTGACGAGGTACCAGTTTCTAGCATTATTTTAACCCAATAAATGAATTTCTCAGGAAATCCCATGTGCCTCAAGACTTGATAAATACACTCATTCTCTATGGAATCAAATGCTTTCTTGAAGTTCAACTTCAGAATTACCTACTGAGGTATAGACCCCATCCTTCCAAACTATTCGCCACTCATCCTTTGCCAGCATGTTGAGACTTGCTTGATTCAGCACTAGTTGCATTGACTGGAATTCCTCAAAAGCTTGTATAGATAAAGGTAACGCAAACAACTGAGCTCTATCCATGGTAGAGAATACCTCCTTCACTGAAATGTTTTGGTTTAGGGCAAATTTGAATAATCTTGGGAATTGAAGATGAAATTCCTGGCCATTCCAACAATCAGACCAAAACTGAACTGTGTCACCTGCACCAACCCTCACTGTGCAAAACCCAAGATAAATCTGAGACAGCTTGATCACATCATTCCACCAAAAGGAACCGCACGGCGCAGCACACTGAGGTACCCCATCCGGGTAGTATCGCCAAACAAGGTTTACCCAAGGAACCTCCTCCTTGTTGAAGAACTTATGTAAGTGTTTCATAAGTAAACCTTGATTCTGCTTGTGGAAGTCCATGATGCCCAGGCCTCCGATGCTTCTTGGCTTGCAGATCATATCCAAGGAAGCCAGAGACTGTTTCTTAGAGTCAGGGTTGTTGCCTCTCCATAAGCACTTCCTGATGATTCTATATATCTACTTCAAGATGCCAGGAGGGATTTCCAAAGAACATAGAAAGTAAACAAACATGGATGCCGAACACGAACCAATCAGCTGTAGCCTACCCCCATATGCCAGAAACGAGGAGCTAGCAGTTAGCCTTCTCTCCATCTTAGTGACAAGGGGCAACCGATCAATCATCTTTGGTCCTGTGCTACCCATTGGCAGGGCGAGATATGTGAAAGGAAAAGGGCCAACTAAACACCCGAAGCCATCAGCCAGCTGCTGCACTACTTCAGTTGAAATGTTGATGGGTAACATGCAGGACTTGTGATAGTTGACACATAAACCCATAGAGACACTAAACTCTTGCAAAGCCTTCTTGAGAACAGCTAACTGAGTTGGATCCGCCTCCATTAGAAGCAGGGTATCATCGGCATATTGTCCAATAGGAAAATCAGCGTCACCCACATCAATTGGACACTTAATCAAGCGCCTATCCTTAAGATCATTAATGACGTACTGAAGAATTTCTGCTCCCAAAACAAAAAGAAGCGAGGAGAGTGGGTCTCCTTGCCTCACCCCACGTCTGCACTTAAATTTTCGACCAGGAACTCCGTTGATCAACACTGACGAGGTACCAGTGTTGGGGTTATGCCGAACAGGTACCATCACAGATGTGAGTAAAGCCAGCGTATCAGGGTGGCCTATAGTGGTGGTAAGCCAAAATCCGGCTTACCGGGCGGCCCAGTACGATGAAGCGTAGGAGGCCCATCCGACTGAGGGAAGGTTCCAGAAGGCGGCCTACATTGCGGAAGACTTAGCCAGATTTCCGCAGCAAGTGGGAAGCCGACCATGTTAACTCGGTCTGGAGAAAGTATCACCAGCGACGTGATCCGGTGACTAATCTGTTTTACTTTAACACCCCAGCCAAAAACATGGAGGCAGCCCAGGAGGTCATGTTCGACAAATTGTTGGACCGCGATGCTCGCCTTATCTGGAGGTTGCACAGCAGCAGCAGAACGATCACATGTCAAGTCGGGACGGCTATTTGACGATTCTCATCTCTGCAACTCGATGGCCAAGAAGCCGATGGCTGCTGCGCCAGCAGACCCAGACGATGATCCGGCCGGCTCAAGCAGCCACAACAAAGGCGGAGATAAGAACCCGAAGGACAAGCAACCGAAGGGTGCGGAAACCCGGACAGGTTCGTCTCGCCATCGTGAAGCTGGCAACAGCCGAGGAGGACATCGAAGCTGTGAGAGAAAGGAGGACCCTCGCAAGGAGAAGGTGGCACCACCTTGTCAGGAATGACGGCAAGGGGAGAATCCACCCAGAAGGGAGGAAAACAGGGATAATATGCCACCTCCACCGCCACCTCCACCATGCAAAGAGGGAGATAACCCCTCCAAATACGTACCCCCCTCCACGACGGCAAAGGTCTCTAAGCCCACCGCATAACGCGAGTCGGGTGAGCCAAAGCCGTCATCGGGATGAACCAAGGCGAGGAAAGTCAATTGATAAGCCGCCTTCAGCTAATGATGTGCGAAGCCTAATCGAGGAGAGGAAGTCGACCAGAGATGCCCAATACCTCGGCCCCAAGTGTTTTGGCAGAGCAATTAGAGAGCAAATCTTACCTCCCACTTTGTCGAACGTAACAAAGATGGTGGAGAAGTACAGCGGCACGGCTAACCCTGAAACCTGGCTCTCAGATTACGTCAGTGCTTGCGACATTGATGCATGTAAAATGCATACATGAACTTTGCATTGTATTACTTATATTTCAATCATATTTGCATCATATAAGGGTTATATCATTGTTTTATATTGATTTTCAAAATATTTAACAGTTTCCCTATTTTTCTGGAATTAACCCTGCACTGGCAGAAAACCCAATTTTCTATATTTTGATGTTTCAGGGATCCAAACGACGTCCAAATGACCTAATATTTTGCGGGGATCATTTTTTCGAAGGAACAAAGCGTAGGAGCCAAGGAAGCACACGAAAGGAAGTCCGAGGAGGATTTTGGGGGGTCCCACGCGGCCAAATTCCCTGGCCGCCTGAGAGCACCACTCTCCCCCCTCGTTGCTCCGATGCCGTCCATTTTCATCTCCGTGCCTTCGTATTGACCTAAAAACGACTATAAAAATAGTCCTCCGACGTCTTTCGGAAGCGAGCGCCTTATATTTTGCAAGCTACATGATGCAAACATGAGCATGGATGGCATATTCACATTCCTTATATTTTTTTTTATCAAAATTCATATAATATACTTTGCAATTGGAGTTATACATTTAAAGATATGATTTAAACATATTTGCAAAAGGAAATAAAAAAAACAGGAAAAAGGGTGGCCTTTGGGTGCTGCCAGGGATCGAACCTGGGCTGGCCGGGAGAGGGAATAGAGAGCAAAGCCACCGGGCTGCGCTGCGGTTAGTGATAGGAGGCGGATCTGATGTTATATGAACCAACAGAAAGTTGTTAACTGAATTTTCAACAGCAAAGGTTCAGACTTTGGCTTCAGAGAAGCGAGGCGGATGATCTGCAGCGGGCTGGTTCCAGGCATGTGCGAGGTTGGCTGGTGCGAGGGGGCAGCAGCTGGTTGCGTGGTGCTTGCTGTGTGTGGAGATGAGGTGCGTGCGTGTGTCTGCAGGTTGTGTGAGTAGAGGGAGCAACAGGACATGGTCACATGGACGTCCTCGTCCATGGCGGGCAGAGCTCGGGATCAAGGGAACGGAGGCTACAGCGACGGAGCAGGAGGGAAAGGGAGGAAAGGTGCGCATCTCACCGAGGGAAGGTCGTTGGCGAGCTCAAGAGGCCGGGGAAGGACGGAGGGGAAGAAGACGAAGTAGGCGTGCGCAACGACTCGAACTGTAGACGATGTAGGGGACGATGACCTTGGCGACGTTCCGGGGCGGATCCGGCTCCAATGCTCTGCGTAGAGGACGACGATGGTGAGGCGGTTCCATTCCCCTGCTCAGGTTGGGGCGATGTCGACCATGGCGGCGGGGCGACGTGGTGGTGTTTTCGGTGGAGAAGAACAGAGAGAGGAAGGAGAGATGGGGGGAAGATTGGCGGCGGCAGGAGGATGGGGAAGAGAGGAGGGCGGCTAGGGTTTGGAGAGGGAGGCTCCGAGGTGGCTTTATAGGAGGGGAAAGCGAGGAGCATGGCGCCGGTGGAGGCCATGATCACGCACTCCGCGTGCTCCTCTCGTACGGCAAGAAAGCGACAGGGGGAGGAGTTGGGCTGGGCCAAAAGGAGAGGAAGAGGAAGGGGAGATGGGCCAGAAAGAAGGTAGGTGGCTGCAGCTGGCCCTTTTAGAGTTTTTAAGAATTTTTCCAATTAAAGAATTGGAAAAAGGAAAAAAAAAGAGAAAACAAAAAAAGGAAAGATGGAAAATAATAGAGAGGGGAAAAGGTGCAAAACAAAAATAGGTTTGTAAAAATAATATTTTGATTTCTTTTACAAAATTTGCAAAGTGATTGATGCATAATGTCATGTTGATGCGAAAAATAAAAACAAACAAAAATCTAATTTGGGGAAAAAATCCCGGGACATTACAGGTGGCTAGTGAGGTGAAAGTGACAGAATTTCCACGATCCACTTGGGTATTTTACCTTACTTTGTTGCCTCACTAGGGATAAAGAAAAATACCTTGCTACCGGAGATGTGGGTGTGACCTTTCCACTTCTCCATGACTAGATCTAGCATGTTCTTATTTTAACTCCATGTCATAGAACTTAAAGCTATACTCTGATTTATCTTAATTACTGAGGTGCTAAGATTTAGTTCACATCTTGGTGGAGTATAAGAGAGATTAATAAACGAAAATCTTTATGTTACGACGTGATGCCCATATAAATAGTAACTTGTCATGAAACCTTTATGTTGCAATCTCATATTTCAATTCTAGTGTTCCATTATCTACCAATTTATTAAAGAGAGAGTGCATTTGTGAAACCATGAACCCCGGTCCATTTTTAATCATAAGAAACACCTTTCCAACAACTTTTATCCATTTTCCATTTTCTGCCATTTAAAAATCCGAAAATATAAAAACACTTTTACATCTTGCATTCACAATACAAAACCCAAAAATATCATCAATTATTGTTTCCACCATCCTTGCATATTTATTTATCATCATTGCATATTTATTTATTGCTTTGCATTCATTATCTTTTCTTATCATTCTCACACCTTGTGCTTGACAACCACTTGGTGAGGTTGAGGGCACAAAACAATTTACTTTGTTTTGTAGGTTTTTAAGAGAAGGATAAGAAGATAAATCTTTCACTACTGATTCCCCGAGAGTTCGATATTAAACCCTCGAGTCACCCCTCATGGGGAAAACTGTCTTTCCTATACTATACACTCTGCACTTGGAGTCTCAACCTAACCATATTCTTTTGACGCAGGTAACTATGTCAAAGGCCATCAGACTTATATGAAGGCAGTGCCGACTCCGCAGTGCGCTTTTTGCCCCTGATGTTAACCGGGACGGCACGCATGTGGATAGAAGGATTGCCGGAGAGGACAGTTCATACCTGGAGTGACATGAAGCGCGTCTTTATTCAGCACTTCCGGGGCACATATAAGTGCCCCAAGTCGATATTCGACTTACAGCGGTGTGTACAACAAAAGAACAAGTCTAGCCGTGAATTCATTTCACGATGGAGCGAAATCAAAAATGCTTGCGAGGGCGTATCAGAAACACAGGCAATCCATGCCTTCAAGCAATCTCTCAGAAAAGGGACGAATTTCCACTTCATGATCTACAGCGACGAGTCAGAAACCTTGGACGGCTTACTGGCTTGTGCAAACAAATACGCCGCAGCTGATGATGACAACAGGGAGGATGGCGAAAACTGCCGACGCGATTCCGAGAAGAAGAAGGTTGAAGAACAAGCCGGCCCCTCACACGAAGTTGCTGCCACCTTTGGTAAAGGCGGTCCAAGTAACGGAAAGTGTCAGGACAAAAAGCCTGCAAGCAACCGATCAGCCCGACCACCAACGGTGAAGTATGACGACATTAAGCACAACCCCTGTGCCCATCATCTGAGGCCGGACGGGACGAGCTCCCACACGATCCAACAATGTCACATTAATGGGACATCGCCAAGGACCCCTGTCGTGGGGTTGTCACGGCGAGTTGTTCCTCAGGGAAGATGAGTTGTGGGGCCATTGGTGATTGAAGTACGTAGGAGTCGTTAATCTCGCCAAGGGACAAGGATTTACCCAGGTTCGGCCCCTCTTGATGGAGGTAAAGACCTACTTCCTGCTTCGGCTTTATTTCTTTAGACTTGATCGCGATTACAAGGACCTGATCTCGTTAACTCGAGATCCGGCGACTTCAACCTCTCTGGGGTCTAGTGTTGCAGGTTCTAAGACTTGTTGATCTAAGGTCCAGGGCCCTCCTTATAAAGGCGGTCGGGTCCCTGGACTTACAACTTACACCGAGTCACACTTGGACACGGAGTCCTACTCTAGGTCTTGGCCTTCCAAGTTAGAACTCCGGGTTGTACTTGGACTCCTCCTTTACGAGTCCTTTCTTTGTCATGGGCCTTGGTCGGCTTGTCTCTAGCCCAGCCCATGTGACTTGAAGCGTGACTCGGCTTTGGCCTTCTTGGTCTTGGCGGGTCTACTTTCCGGGTCCATGGGCCTACCTATAAAGTATCCCCCCATCAGTAGCCCCCGAATTTATCTTGGGCATATTCTTGGTTGCTTCCTCCGACTCCTTGGTCCGACTCCTTGGTTCGACTCCTTGGTTTGACTCCTCCAATTTGAGTCACAGGTTTAGAAATCACCTGCTGCTAGCTCCAAGATGAATTCCTGCATACAAAATATTATGCACATATAAGATGAGTCCATCCTCGCCTTTTGTTCAAGTCCACCACTCTTGCCTTTCGTACTAACTGGCCGAGTCTGTTATGGCTCCTGTGAACTGGCTTCGAGGAGTTTAACTCTTTCCATTTCTTGCAATCACATGACTCGCCTTTCTAAGACAAGCCGGCTCTTCTTCCACTGCTGTGACTTTACTTTCACAAATATAGCCTATTTGACTTTTGACCGCTGTATCGCTATCCACAGTTTTACCGTGGAACAACACTGTAACCTTCTAGGGTTTTTACCCTCTTATAAATTGCCTAGGGTAGGGTCCAGAACCCTCACTTGTTCCTTTCGCCTCCAAATTTCTCCTTCCCCTTGCTCCTTTCTTTCCCGCGCGCAACACACCCCGCATGCTCGCCATGGCCCCCAAGCGCTCCAAGGCAGCTTCCAAGGCCAAGGCCTCCACGTCCAGCCGGACGATCGACATCGCCTTCCCGGCCGCCGTTGCCGCCAAAACTTCTACGTCAAAGCGCTCAATCTCCGCCGATTGGGGGGGGGATCTATGATTACAGCCGAGCAACTGAAAGCGCATCAGCTTGCCGGCCTTCTTCCGTCCAATGTCAAGGCTCGAGCCCCAGGGGATGAGGTGGTGCCCTCTCCCGCGAAGGACGAGGTCGTGACCTTCTCAGAACACCTATTCCGCGGATTCACGCCCACGTGTAACCTATTCTTCTGCCAGCTCCTTGATTTTTACAAGCTGCGCATCCACGATTTAGCTCCCAACTCTGTCTTGACTCTATCCAACTTCATCACTCTTTGTGAGGACTACCTCCAAATCGAGCCAGAACTAGATCTCTGGCTCGAGCTCTTCTACTGCAATCCTCAACCTGAAACATCTGGAGGTCCCCTTCTGCAATGCGGCGCTGTCGCTCTTCAGCGTCCCTTAAACTCTGTCTTTCCTAAACCTGTATTTCCCAATTGTGTCAAGGATTGGCACAAAACCTTCTTTTACTGCAAGGACACCTCTCCTGCAGATGAACCCTGACTCCCTCTGTTCTCTGAGGATCGCTTAGAGGCAACTCCTCTTATGAAGGCTAGGTGCTCAGAGGCTGCCCGGCCTAAAGTCGAGTCTTTGATCGTCCGGATTCAAGCTCTCCTGTCTCACAAGTTGGAAAACATGGATCTTATACGCTGCTGGACAACCTGTAGGATTCAGCCGCTGAGTCCTAGGACTCGGCTTATTTGCGAATACACTCGCTGCGTAACCGATGACCTCCGAATAACGGAGAAGTTGTCAGATGGTCCTGAACTCGGCCGTTTAATCAAAAAGTTGACGGGCAAGCCAGTAAAGGACCAGGCACACTTTGGACTCCAGCCCTTCTGCTCCACCAACCAGGCTCCTGATGTAAGTATTTTACTTGCTTCTCTTTTCACTTGCTTTCTCTATCTCATTTGCTAACTTATTCTTTTTGTCTCCTTTACAGTTAACTGACTCCTTCTGGAAGCCAGTTTCCGAAACTGGAACTGAGGCTGGGGCTGAAGCTGAGAAGAACGAGGAGGAGGCTTCTGCTGTGGCAGAAGATGTTGATGATGATGCCAACGAGGAGTCCTCTCAGGAGGCTCCTGTTGGAGATGATGATGATGATGATGAGGAATCCTCTCCGGAGGCTCCCGTTGAAAATGTTGTTGAGGAGGAGTCCTCGCCAGAGGCTCCTGTTACTGAGCAGGAACACATGGCATCAAGTCCTGCAACTGCCCAGCCGACCTCGTCTGAGGAGTCCTCCGGCGCAAAGAGCTGTTCCTCATCTCCCCCAGCTCCTGCTAGGAATGGATCTCGGGCGGCCGTCCCCAATGTACCCCTCTCACGAGTTCTTGGATCAAGCAGTTCCATTGCTAAGCTTCAAGAATCTACGCAGAGCGTTATTGCTGCCAGGAAGAGGAAGCTATGTTCTGATGGTCCTGCAGACACTCCTGATCCACTGCCAACTTCCCACCAAAGGAAGTCGACCTCTCCTCCTGAGAAGGCTGACTCCTACCATTCTGGCATGTCCATGCCTTCGTCTGACTCTCAGGCCTCCCTGAACCTTGAGACCAATACTGGGTATGACTTCTGTTTTTTTCATGGAATTTCTGCTGACTTCTGACTTTGTCTTATTTCAGAGCTCGGCCTTATCTAAAGGTCGCCAAGCTCCAAAATAAGGCTGACGTGACATCAGCCCGTGAAACTGTCCCTCCGTCGGCTTCTCACACGACGAGCACAAGGACGGCTCCACCTACACCTGCATCTGCAGGTGTCACAATTACTACAGCTCCCACTGTCCCCGAGTCTCTTTCAAAGACTCGGGGGGAAACTCCACTGGTGGCCCAATCTTCCTCTGGGACCGAGACTCCTGTGGTCGTGCCTCAAGCTCCTTCGGCTCCTCAGAAGGCGGCTTCTGCAGCTCAACTGAACGACGAGCCGGCCAAGTCCTCCATTGACTACAGCTGACTTCGAGTGGCAGACAACAAATCCTTTTCTGAGGCTTGGATAGAGGCTATCGAGCTAAATGATCAAGCTACCAGATTGAAGGATGACGAGCAACTGGCCCTTAGATCTCTTCAGATGATCCATAATGTAAGTTTTCTGACTTCTAGTCTTTGCATTCTCTGGTAGCCTCCTATTGCAGTAGCCCCCAAGCACCTTATCTGTGGTGACTTGTAGCTAAGATAGTGCTTTACTCTGAACTCAATTGGTATATAGAAAAACTTGCACACTGTAGCCCCCAAGCACTGAGTCCTTAGCTCTACTAGGACTCGGGGCTGTTGATTTGATGACTCTGATGGCGTGTAGTTGAAGTCTCCCTCAACTTCGCCACCAAGTACTCTTGATACCCTGAAAGGAAAATAATAAATATAAGGGATAGGTTGAGCCTCCAAGTGCAGAGTATGTAGTAGTGGAAGTTTTTCCCCACGAGGGTGACTCGAGGGTTTAATATCGAACTCTCGGGGAAGCAGTAGTGTGGGTTTTATCTCCTTGTCCTTCTCTAGATTTCCTGCAAACAAAGTAGATTGCTTTGTGCCCTCAACCTCACCAAGTGGTTGTCAAGCACAAGATGTGAGAATGATATTAAGATAATAAATGATGCAAAACAGTAAAGAAATATGCAATGGTGATAAATAGTAATGCAAGGATGATAGTAATGATGATGGATGGTATTTTTGGAGTTTTTATATGTGTATGCAATGAATAAAAGTGTTTTTGTATTTTCTGATTTTAAAATGGCTGAATGTAAAAGATGCTTGAAAGTGGTTGGAAAAGTGTTTCTTATGATTAAAATGGACAGGGGTTCATGGTTTCACATATGCACTCTCTCTTTAATATAGTGTGGCAAATGAGTAGACATAGGATTAACATATGAGATTGCAAACAAGTTTAATGACATGTTACTAATTATATGGGCATCACGTCCTAACATAGAGACCTTTTGATTATTAGTCTCACTTATACTCCACCAAGATGTGAACTAAATCATACACCTTAGTAATTAAGATGGCATCAGAGTATAGCTTTAAGATTAATGACATGAAGTTAAAATAAACACATGATGGATCTAGTCTTAGGTAGAGGCTAGTCACTCCCCATACCTTGCAACATGGTATTTTGGTTTATCCCTAGTGAGGTAACAAAGTAAGGTAAACACCCAATGGATCATGATATTAAGTTGTCAGCTTATCACTTCACCACCCCCGTTACTAGGTCACGGGAATGTGATATCAGGAGACGAGTAAATAAGTTTGTCGGGAATGAGATCAGATCTCAGACAAACTTGGTATCGTGAGACAAAAGGAATGGTGAAGGACATTAAGGTTCAAGCGACAACGATAATCGTGAAATGCACAGGGCCATCATGGGTGTCCAAATCCCGTTGTTGGTCGATTGATCTGGAGAGGGGTCTCGATCATGTCTGGAGTGTTCTCGAACCGTAGGCTGGCACACTTAAGGGTAGATGACGCTTAGGAATAGTTCGATACCGAAGAGAAATGAGAAACCAACTCCAGAATCATTCCGTAAAATTCCCGATGTAAATCGGAGGAGTTCCGAAGGTGTATCGAAATAAGGGAGAAATATCCGATGGAGATCGGAGGGCAACGAAAGGTGTTTCGTAGTAAGAGAAATTAAATAATATGTATTTAATATTAATTAATATAATTAATAATTAAATAAATATTTTTAATTGATTTTAGGGGCAGCCCACCTAAATGAGCCCATTAGGGAAACCACCCCAAAGGGCCAAGGAGGGGCTGGCCGGGTGGGCCACTTGGGGCCCACCAGGTGTCCGGCCACCAAAGGGGTGCGGCCAGGTGTGTCCCACACCGCCCCTCCCCAAGGGAGGTGGCCTCCTCCCTCCTATATAAGGAGGTGCCCCCCTCCTCTCAAGATCATCCCAATTGTCTCTCTTTCTCTCTCTCTCCCTCACGCGTGGTTCCGGAATATTGGAGCTGCATATGGGGTGAGAGGTTTCTCCACCATAACCGACCACCGTGATTTTGGTGCTTTGGTTCGAGCTGCTCTTCTTCCGCTGCTGCCGCTGTGCCGGAGCCGGGGGGACGTCTTCTACACCGTACGTGTGTAATTCCTCCGAGGTGCTGCACTTGCGCCACTCGTCGCCTGTACGACTACACGACCTCGAGGTCGGCATCGTCGTGCGTCTTCATCAACGCGTCGTCATCGAAACAGATTTTTTGATCGTCGACGCTTACGGTCTTCAAGGGTATGATCACCGTTCCCTCCGTTACTTTACATCTGCATAGGATAGAACTTGGCTAGTTTGTGGTTCGCCTCGTAGCAATTTTTTCGTTTTCTGCACACGAACCCCTTCAATTATTTCGTTTTTCTGGCATTTTTGGTTCACTATTACTTTTGGTTCACCAAAATTTTAGTTCTTTTTTCGGTTCACTATTATTTTTGGTTGAGCGACATTTTCGGTTCACTATTATTTTGGTTACCAGGATTTTTGGTTTATGGGCATTTTCGGTTCACTATTTCTTTTGGTTCAACGGAATTTTAGTTCCTTTCCACTTCAATATTATTTTTGGTTCACCGATAATTTTGGTTCACTATTATTTCGGTTTACCCGCATTTTCGGTGCACTATTACTTAGTCCATTGTAATTTAATTCCTTTCTGGTTCACTTCACCAACATTTTTGGTTCACTACTATTTTGGTTTACCGGCATTTTCGGTTCACTGCATTTTTGTTTTACTATTACTTTTGGTTCATCGGAATTTGAGTTCCTTTTCGGTTCAACGACATTTTCTGTTCAGTATTACCAGCATTTTCAGTTCATCGGAATTTTAGTTACTTTTTGGTTCACTATTATTCTCGGTTCACTAATATTTTCGGTTCACTACTATTTCATTTTTTTGAATATAAGGACTGTAGGGCTTATGCCCCACAGTATTTTGTTGATTGAAAAGAAACAGAGTTGTACAATATTTACAAGGTAATTAGACTAGACTATCAATCCATGATGAAAGTTGTTGAAAATGTTTAGCCTTCACCCTATGCATATGCATGGTGATTTCATGTATAAAACCACTTCTCCAAGACCTGAAAGTGGGTAGCACATTCTGAAAAATTGATGCATTCCGTTGCCTCCAAATGTGCCAGCACGCAATTATAACCACTTCAACAAAGAAAGGTTGATGAAATCTCAATCTGGCTTCTTTAAAAACCTCCTCAAAGTTGCTTCCGTCTTCCCACTAGATTTGAAGATAATTCCATACTCTAATACTGTAGGAACATGAGAAGACCAAATGCATCCAATCTTCAGTAGCATGAGTGGGACACATGACACAATGAAAAACCTCTGTGACGTTCCAGTGATAATTTATACCATTTTGGGAATTCTTAAATAAACAGCAAAATATAATTTCAAAATGATGTCACAATGATTTCATATTGTAGGGTTTGTTTTGCTGATCAATTTGATATTTGATTTGCTAATTTTGAATCATTATTTGAAAAGATATGAATTATTTAAATTTAAATTATTATTCTGTTTTTACTGTACAGGCCGGCCCACAGGTCGGCCCAGGTCGGTTTGCAGGCCGGGTCGGTGCCTGAGACGGCCGGCCTCAGAGCCGGCCCAGACCGGGACCAGGCCGGGGCAGCGCCTGAGGCTGCCGGCCTCGAGGCCGGCCCAGGCCGGGCGTTAGGCCGGGCCACCACCCGAAGGGTCCGGCCTTTGGGTCGGCCCAAGGCCGGGAGCACGGCCGGGCGGGCAGACCTCGCGGGCGGCCGGTCAATGCCACGACCGGCACCCGTGGTGGCGGTGACCACCGACGGCGTCGGTCATGCGCCCGACAGAAACCGGCCGCGGGGACGTGCAAAAAGGGCGCGCATGTAGTGCAGTCTAAAGCTTCCGGCGATTCGTGAACCTCGTGTTCTGAAAATCAACATCATTGTCTTTATAAGACAATGTTTGAAAATCCAATTTATGCTATTATGCATAGATGAAATGATTTTTAAAGGTTTTGGAAAATTTCCCCCCTTCATATTTTAAGATGATTTTTCCCTTTTTGTGTGTTTTACCTAGGATGAGTTACGGGACAGTCATTCACAGAATGGTAATTTATTTTACTTTAAGAAAATAATTCAATTCATTTCCACTGAAGGATCCTTGAATATTAAAAACAATTCAAATCATGTCCACGTAAGGATCTTTGAATATTTTGGAAAAGAATTCAAATCATTTCCACTTAAGGATCTTTGAATATTTCACTCAAGAAATATTTTTCAATAAATCAAATAAAAATCATTTTTGAAATCCTTGCAAAATTTTGAGTTAATAACATATTTTTATTTGATTTTTAGGATTCTAATTTTGGATTTAAAATTTGTGTTAAAATTTAGATTTGATTTGAATTCAGCAATTTTTAGAAATTACAAACAAGTCCTTGGTTTACTGGGTTGAACCAGGTCAACCTGTACCGGTTCGGTGGGACCAACCAATCCGGCCCACTCTCTTCTCCCCTCTTCTCTCTCTCTCCCTCTCTCGCTCCCGTGGTCGACACGATCCCCTTTTCGCCTCCGCCGTCGTCGACTGATTCCGGCGTGCTCCGGCCGTCTCCGTCGTCGTGCTAGGGCGCAAAAGAAAGCCCTTTCGACGCTCTCTCTTCTCCTCCTCGTCGATCTGCTTTTCCTCTTCTGGTGTGTTCGTGCGCAACCCATCCCTAGGGTTAGGGTTTCGGTGATGGCGCTGCTCCATCGTGCTTCTCCTCCTCTGAGCTACCTCGCCATGACTAGGGTTCGGCTCTGCTCTCTGGTTCTGCCTAGCTGCTCTCCTTCTTCTCCACCGACGCGTGCGTGCTGGCTCGTCCCCCGGTTGAGGTCTCGGTTGCAGCGCGATTAATCGTGCTCCCGACCCTTGCTCTGCTCCGCCGTCGGTGTGGAGCTCGCCTCCGTGCTACGGTGGTGCTGGAGTGGTGTTGCTGCGGTGCGACTTCCTCCCTTGGTCCTCCGTCATGACCACACGGGCACTGCCCCGTCGTCATGCCGTTACGGCCATGGGCGCACGGTAAGGTTCCTCTTCCTCCTCTCTGCTAACTCCTCCTTCTAAACTCCTTTCTGATCTAGCTTAGCTCCTATGCTGCTCAAGATTTTCCCACTGGTACTTAGCAAAAATTCTACTGGTGCCTTATTTTGTTCTGCTTGGTTGAAAATATGTGATGCCATGATGCTTGTATATTTATCTGAGGTGTGAGGGGTGAAGATTAGAATTAATTTTGATAATTTGCTCTGGCAAAAATGATTGGAGAAGAAAGAATTGAGCTTTGGCTTAATTTGCTGCTGTGGCTTGTGCTCTGTGCTGAGAAATGGTGTGGAAATATCTCTGTGGCTAAAGAAAATTAGCTATGCATGCTGTGATGCCTCCACTGGAGTTACACAGAAGCTGGCTAACATAATTAGTTTTTGGAAAATTCTTTTCTTATGCTTTCTTGTGCTTCTTCTAGGGACAGAGATGCTAGGCTACTGGCTTGTGTATTAATAAAGAACAGGTGCTGCACTTTCCTCTTATCTATCCTTAGCATAATCCATGTTCAACATGGTTCTGATAAGAACAGATATTCCTCACTTCCCCTTCCATGCATGCAAACATGCTTAGCTTGGCTCTGTCATTATCAGAGTTAGCTAATTCTCTCCTTCTCTGCCTAACACTCAAAAGATCAACCTGCTGCTGCTGAGTAGCTTGGTCTTCTGGCTATACTGACAACCTGCGTCTTGTGGATAGCCTGCTCCTCCTAGCTGCTTCAAATTTCCTAAGGTGTATAGTTCTAGCTGCAAGATTTGATGTGGCTAATGTTCTTGATGATGAACATTTTCAGAAATGTGTGTGATGTGCTTGGCTGTGTGATGTGCTTGTGGATTCGGCTGGCTGCCCTATTTATAGGGTTTTTTGATGATTCTGGTGGTGACACCAGGATAATTGCATGCAATGTGTAAGCTGCTTGCAGTGGCCCTCCTCCACCTCGAATTGCTATTCTTCTGTTAAAAATATGGAGGTTCTTATCCTCTGGTGATTGAGTTTCTGTGCCAAGGTATTGTTTACTCCCTTTTTGGCTTACTCCTTGATCCTATCCTTGCTCTGCCGGCTGCTGTTATTCAATCTGGTTATGAACTGTTTCAAGTCCATCCATTTGAGTTGTGGAATGGTTTCAAATCCACTTGTGGATTACTCTCAGCTAGGATCCTTGCGCAGGGAGTTATCCCTCCACCTCACTTGGTCTTATCAAGCTCCTGTCGACTACTGCTATGCACTATGGTTATGAACTGTTTGGCATCCCTCTGCTGCCAAAGAATTGATATTTACTTGATGGATTTGGGTGGCTTCTCTGGTGGGCTAGAATTGTAACTGGGTTGTGACTGTCTTTACCTGTGGGCTTTAAGGAATAGGGTCCATTTATCCAATTAATGATAAATGTGACACCACAGTTAAGAAGGTGGATTTAATTTGTATATTTGGAGAGATAATTGTTCTGTTTCCTTGTTGCCTTTGGACATCCTTTGGAGATGATCATGTATGCATGTGATAACCAGCTAGTCCCTCAGGTTGCCTAAGTTGTAAAGCTGGTTCTGCCTTTGCCCCTTTTTACATGCTTAATGCATGCTGAGCATGATCAGGTTGCTTAATGTTGGATATTTGATTTGATTTTTGACTGTGATTTCCAATGTCAGTTCCAATTCATGGAATTAGACACTCTGCCAAGTATTATATCAATAGCCAGTACCAATGTACTAGGCTAAAATTTCTAACCTTAACAACTCTTTTCTTTGTGAATTGTTTGCTTTTTCAGGTTGAAGAATTTCAGAAGATTATCTAAAGGATTTAGTTTATAGGGTTTTCTTTTATTTTTACTTTTCAGTAGGAAATTTGTAAAAGGACCTGGTAACATTATTTGTAACAGATTTGTGGAACAAATCCACTTGTAAAGTTTCTTGTAATTTATTTTATCTCAGAAGTAATTTATTGACATTAAAATTGTATATTGGAATTTAATTGTAAAATGTATTGGATGTTATATATTATTGCAATTTGTAATAAAGTTGTTTGGGAAAAGTAATGATGATTGTTGAAATTTTTGTGGAGAATGAAATGTGGAATTACCTGAATGTGAATTCTTAGAATATTAAGACAAAAAGTATGTGTTGATTATACACATGAATTCAAAGATTTGAGAGAGAGAATATAGATAAGATTTACAAGTGTGGATACATTTATATTCAAATTTGAGGTTACCTAAATAAACTTTCGTTAAAGTTGATAACCCAACCCATCTTTTAAAACTAGGGTTTCAAAATAGGCGACTAATGTTAGATCGAATTATCTCGACCACTAGTCCTTTTTGCATAAAAGCGCGAAAATTATTCGGATTTTTCAAGCATGCATGAATGCAAAGATGCAAACTTCCTATTTCTACCCTTTCGAAACCTATAACTGCGGGGTATTACATCCTCTCCCCCTTAAACTAAACTTCGTCCCGAAGTTTCTTTTCTGAGGTACCTGAACAAATATGGGTAGTCCCGTCGTAGATCATCTTCTTTTTCCCACGTTGCTTCTCTTTCAGGATGATTCTTCCACTTTACTAAACAATACTTGATAGCTCTATTCCGTAATCTTTTCCAATTTCAGCCAAATCTTTCAGGTTGCTCCTCATAGGATAGGTCTGGTTGCAAATTTAACTTCTCATAGTCAATTGGTTCTTCGGGTGGTTTTAAGCACTTCCGGAGTTGTGACACATGAAATACATTGTGCACTTGTGATAGAACCTCCGGTAATTCTAATTCAAAGGCTACAGTTCCTTTCTGACTTAATACTCGAAAAGGTCCAATATACCTTGGACTCAATTTTCCTTTTACTCCAAACCTTTTCACTCCTTTGGTCGGACTAACTCTCAAGTATACCATATCTTGTAATTGGGGCTCCCATTGTCTTCGGGTAAGATCCGCATAACTCTTTTGTCTACTCTGAGCTATTTTTAAACGATCTCGGATAATATCAACTATTACTTGCTGTTCTTTGATATACTGGTGCAAACTCTTTACTTTCNCCCTTTCGAAACCTATAACTGCGGGGTATTACATCCTCTCCCCCTTAAACTAAACTTCGTCCCGAAGTTTCTTTCTGAGATACCTGAACAAATGTGGGTAACTTGTCGTAGATCATCTTCCTTTTCCCACGTTGCTTCTCTTTCAGGATGATTCTTCCATTGTACCAAACAATATTGATAGCTCTATTCCGTAATCTTTTCAGTTTTCTGCTAAGATCTTTTCAGGTTGCTCCTCATAGGACAGGTCTGGTTGCAAATTTAACTTCTCGTAGTCAATTGGTTCCTCAGGTGGTTTTAAACACTTCTTGAGTTGTGACACATGAAATACATTGTGCACTTGTGATAGAATCTCCGGTAATTCTAGCTCAAAAGCTACCGTCCCTTTCTGACTTAATACTCGAAAAGGTCCAATATATCTCGGGATCAATTTTCCTTTTACTCCAAACCTTTTCACTCCTTTAGTCGGACTAACTCTTAAATATACCATATCTTGTAATTGGGGCTCCCATTGTCTTCGGGTAAGATCTGCATAGCTCTTTTGTCTACTCTGAGCTATTTTCAAGCGATCACGGATGATATCGATTATTGCTGCTGTTCTTTGATATACTCAGGTGCAAATTCCTTATTTTCCCCTACTTCAAACCAACATATAGGTGATCTACATTTTCTTCCATATAGCCTTCAAAGGGTGCCATTTGTATACTACTTTGATAGTTGTGTTGTAAGAGAATTCTGCTAAAGCTAAGTGTTCATCCCATGATCCTCCAAAATCTAGAACACATGCTCTCAGCATATCCTCCAATATTTGGTTGTCCGTTCAGTCTGTCCCCAGTTTGAGGATGATATGCGTACTATAGCTCAGATCTGAACCTAATCTCTTATGCAATTGCTTCCAAAAGGCTGAAGTAAAGATAGATCCTCTATCAGATACTATGGTTAAAGGTACTCCATGCTTACTAACTATCTTTCACATAGATTTCAATCAAAGTTGCCGCTGTATCCTTCTTGATAGCAAGAAAATGAGCACTTTTGGTTAATCGGTCCACAATCACCCAAATTGCATCCTTATTTTTCCTTGTTTTAGGTAATCCTGTGATAAAATCCATACTAATATCTTCCCATTTCCATTGGGAATAGGCAAAGGTTGTAATAATCCGGCTGGTCTCTGGTGTTCAGCCTTCACTTGTCTGCAGGTATGGCATTCTGCACATATCTTGCGATTTCTCTTTTCATATTGTTCCACCAAAATATCTTTTTCAAATCCATATACATCTTGGTACTCCCAGGATGTATAGAGTAAGGTGTTTTTGTGAGCTTCTTAAGTATGATACTCCTTAATTTCCTTGATATCCGGACACAAATTCTATCATGAAACCACAAAGGATCATCTTCCGTTTTAAAGTAAACTCAGACCTTCTTCCTTCCTTAATTCTCTTGATCTCTTGTACTATAAATTCATCATCCTTTGTGCGATATGATCTTTGTTTTTAAATCCATGTCTATTTCTCCAACAATATCCATTGCCATAATGCTATTTGATTCAGATCCATCTAGTATCTCCATGTGAAATTTTCTCTATCTCCCTTCTTAATTCTTTGGGTATCCCTTGTTCTTGTAAAGGATTACATGTCACTTTTCCTGCTTAAGGCATCGGCTACCACATTGGCCTTTCCAGGTGTATAATTGATTGTTAAATCGTAATCCTTAATCAATTCCAACCATCTTCTTTGCCTCATATTCAATTCCTTCTGAGTAAAGAAATATTTCAAACTCTTATGATCCGTATATAGCTCACATTTGGCTCCATAAAGAAAAATGTCTCCACTGCTTCAAAGCGTAAACTACTGCGGCTAATTCCAAATCATGTGGTCGGGTAGTTGAGTCATGGGGTTTCAATTGCCTGGATCCATATGCAATGACCTTATGATCTTGCATCAGTACACATCCTAGTCCATTTTTGGATGCATCACAATACACCGTATAGTCCTTTCCGGTTTCAGGTACCGCTAAACAGGTGCTGTTGTTATTTCTTTTTGAGCTCCTGGAAACTTTGCTCACACTTCTCTGTCCATTCAAATGGAACATTCTTTCTGAGCAACTTGGTCATGGGTCCAGCTATCTTGAGAATCCTTCGATAAATCTCCTATAGTATCCAGCCATTCCTAAAAATGCTCTTATTTCTTTAGGATTCTTAGGTACTTTCCATTCTAATACAAGCTTTCACTTTCTCAGGATTTACAGCATTCCTTCTTTGCTGATCACATGTCCAAGAAATTCCACTTGGTCTAGCCAAATTCACACTTGCTGAATTTGGCGTATAACTGGTGTTCTCTCAAGGTTTGCAACACTATCCTCAAATGTTGGGCATGTTCTTCCTTAGTTCGGGAATAACAATATATCATCTATAAAGACTATCACGAACTTATCTAGATAGGGCATGAAAAATCTTGTTCATCAAGTTCATGAATATAGCTGGTGCATTGGTTAATCCAAATGGTACCACTAAATACTCATGATGTCCATATCGTGATACAAATCCGGTTTGGGAATATCCTCAGCCTTGATCTTGATCTGATGATATCCTAATCTTAAATCAATTTTGGAAAATACTCCGGCTCCTCTAACTGATCAAACAAATCCCTGTATCCTGGGTAAAGGGTACTTATTCTTGATAGTAACATTGTTTAAGTTACGGAAATCTCCACACATTCTCCGTCCTCATCCCTTTATCCACAAATATTACTGGTGCTCCCCAGGTGATACACTTTCTCTTATAAACCTTTGGCTTCCAACTCATCTAATTGCTCCTTTAACTGTACCAATTCCTTGGGTCCCATTTTGTAAGGTGGTTGAGGAATAGTGCTGTTGCCTGGAATGAGATCTATGGTAAAACTCAATTTCTCGGCTCAGGTGGCATCCCCGGTAAATTCCTCTGGAAACACATCCGAAAACTCTCGTACTACGGGTATCTCTACAAATTTTCCTTACTCATGGAGTTTAACTGCAAATCTGCTTTTAACTGGCTATGTTTATCTCCTTGGTATATCGTTCTAATCCCACCGGGTCCTCTTAACGATACCGTCTTATCCGCACAATCTATTTGGGCTCCGTGGTCAGACAACCAGTCCATCCCTAAGATGACTGCTATATCTTTCATGGGTATTACTAACAAGTCAGCGTGTAAACACGATCACAGATCATAATTACTTGATCCTTCTTGACTTGTGAAGCTAAAATCTTTCCACCTGCTGACATAACCGGAATTGAAACTGCTAACGGTTGACACCTAATCCCATGCATTTCCACAAATTGTTGCGAAATAAAAGATGTAGTAGCTCCAGTATCAAACAAAACTTTGCCAGGATAAGATAAGATTTTGAGCGTACCGATCACCATGTTGTCGTTATTATTGACTTCCTCCAAACTGGTGCAGTTTAGCTTTCCATAGGGCCTTCCCTTGGTTTTGTCCGCTGGATTCTGTCCAGAACTCCCGCCGATAGGTTTGAATACTCCACCACTTCTGTTAACACCACTTCCATTTCCACGACTCCATTGCTGATTCTGTGGGTTAGGGCAATTTGGTTTCATATGTCCCGGTTGACCACATCCATAACATATTACCTTCGGTTGCGGGCAATCCTTTTGCAGGTGTCCCCTTAGACCACATTTATGACAAATAGCTTGATTCAGCGGAGTAGGATTTCGTGCCATTGGTTTCCTTATATCCGTTCTGTGTCTAGGCTTGAAACGTAGATTTGGTGGTGACTTCTGCACTTGAAATTTCCTAGGTTCAATCCTAGCTTTCTTCCTCCTTTCCTCCTGAAGCATTTTATAATCATCCTCAAGTGTTATTGCTGCATCTACTAACTCCTGGAATTCCTTGGGTTTAGTCAACCTGAGTTGCATTTTCATGAATGGATTCAAACCCTTCATGAATCTCTTCTTTCTTTTCTCCTCCGTGTCAACTTCCTCCAATGCATACCTAGATAAGGTATTAAACATGCTGACATACCTCCCAACTGGTGATTCATTTTGCCTCAGATTCTCAAACTCTCTCTTCTTGAGTTCCATAATACTTTCAGGAACATGGGCTTCCCGGAATCTCTTTTTGAACTCCTCCCAATTCATTATCTCTCCTGCAGGCTGTGTGGCCACAATTGCTTCCCACCATGATGCTGCGGGTCCGGTAAGCAAATAGGTTGCATACCTAACGTTCTCCTCATCAGAACATCCCACTGTATTGAGTTTCCTCTCAGTGTCCGCAATCCAGTCTTCAGCATCCATGGGATCTACTGCTTTTGCAAAGGGTTCAGGTCTAGTATTCTGGAAATCCGATAAGGTTACACCTTTAGGTTCTCCATTCCTTGCTCTTCCAGCTTGTGTCTCCAGAAGGTCATGTAGAAATTTGTTTTGCACTTCCTGATCACGACGTCTTCCTTCTTCCACAAACTGCATATACTGCATAAAACTTTGTTCTGAAATTGGCCTTGGTGGTTCAGCTATTCCTCCTGTCTCGGCTGCATGCTTCTCTCTTGCTTCTCTTTCTTGCTGCTGCAACTCACTTTCCTCACCGACGCTCGCCATTTCCCCCTAGTCCTGTCACATTGAATTAGAACTCATCGTTACATTATGCATATGCACTTTGAGTTCGTTTCCATGCGCAAGTACTAGTCACACATTGAAATCCAGAAAAATCCAAGAAACCAAACATTTCAAACATATACCATGTATTATACATGTAGGATTACAAACATGGGTACAAAATTGTAACACACTCTAGAGTGAGAAGGTCTCACTTATTGCTACCGTACAACCACACCATACTCACTACAATACTCTATATGTTACATATGGACAACTACTACTCCATTTTCTAGTGAACTTCACTTCTCGGTAAACTTCCCCGGCTTCCACCACTTGTTATGACCGGTCCTCCTCAGAAATCCTGGTAAAGGGATCTTCTTACCAGATGGCTGGTAATCAGGGTCGGATGGTGATGCTTCTAAGTTCCAATCAGTCACATTGAAGTAACTGTCTAAGTACTTGTACACCTCCGCCTCACTACTAAACTCACCTCCAAAGTCATCAGTTCCCGAAGGAACAGCACTGGTGCTACAGAAATAACTTCGAGGCTCTTCGATAGGTTCTAACTTGGGCTGCCTTGACGTACTCGCCCCCTGGCTATACCTGGACTTGTAACCTCATCTATCATCCTCATCTTCCTCATCTGAATTAATCAGAATTGGATTACCGGGTCGGCCTAGCTTTGGCTTCCTCCTGGGTAAACAACTCTCAACTTCCTCCTCACCATCATCACCTTTGATTACTATACGATCGCTCAGAGTTCCTTGGTAGGGTTCCTCATCCCACCCACCGGAATAAGAAGCTTCTGGTTCCGTACTTTGTCGTTCCTCCACATCTCCAACAAACACATAGTCAGGATGTGATGGAGAATACGTGGCGTAAATTGGAGTTTCAGGGGCTGCAGTCTCATCAACATAAGTAACTGGGGTAGATGGTGGATCAGTATGACCCATACGGGCTTCATACATGAGCTGGTCACAACGCTCTTGGATAGCATCTGGGCTCGAGAACTGTTCTACCATTATCTCCATCTCATCAGACAGCATACTAAAAGATTTATGGTATGTCCGGATAAGCTTGATGCAACTCTCCAGAAATACGGCAGCGTCACGAGGATTAGTTTGAGCAAAGGCTAGATAGTCGACATCTATCTCTTGTCGATAGTTGGCACTTGGGATTGCATGAAACAAAGTTCCTTCCAACTCCTTGGCCTTGGCTGCTCTAATATTGGTAACGGTTTTAACGACTGCAATATGGAATGCTATCTCCTCATGCTTGGCTTCCCCATAAGGCATCTTCAAGCCCATTTTAAGCTCCGACGGAAGTTTGAGTGCAACACGATACTTGGCTAGGGCTGATCCATCATAGTAGCTAAGGGACTTAACCACTACTTTAGTCTCAATCCCCAAATAGTTGATCATTTTCTCCAGAACTACCGCCCAATTGCCTCGGAAAACACCTCTTCCTAATGAAATACTTCGCATACGAACGCTTCGCTTGGGAAATCGGTTATCCATCCAGGTATACACAGAAAATTATTGGTGAGAATGAAGTAATATATGCATGATACTGTTATTCTCAAGTGAATAGCCATCATAACAATATAAAACTCATTACGACTTAAGAAAATATTACCCTACAGGCTTTCCCTTTAATAGGTTTCCAACCTAAGGTCTAGCAATTGCTCTGATACCATCTGCGGTGACCCAGCACACCACTGCATATTGTAGTGTACAAGTCGTTGATATAACACCCACGGAAGGACTTATCCGTAAATATTACATCCCTCAGAGTAGTACAACAGAAACATTGCGGGTCCACTTTATTACACACTGCTAAAGATTACAAGCCAAAAGTGTACAAAAGCTTCAACGTCTTCCTCCGACATGGGAGGAACTTCAACTACGGTACGGTTGACTGAGGTCAACTTATTAACGATAGAAAGAAGTAAACTAAGAACCATCGGCTCAACAACCTAAATAGTACTAGTCTAGAATTGCTCGGCCCGGTTCTTAAAATAGGAGACTAAGTCTCGGTCTCCTCCACATCGCCTCCATATGCAATCAGGTAGTCGACACCTTCCACTCCTCCGGACAGATCAGGTTCCTCGTAGTGCACCTCGTCCTCGTGGTAAGCTCCATGTCTCTCCTTGATTGCCTCCTCAAAGTCTAAGCATGGGGTCAAATGAGAAAGGGTGAGCAACAGCGTTACTCAGCAAGTTCGGAATATATAGAGATAAGGTGTTTCATGCACTAGCTACTGCCAAAACCTCGGGTCTTTGGCATAGATGCAAGATTTTTGTAAACATTTCTTCAAAGCATAGATTTTATTTTTAAAACTATGTCCCAGCCTCCACCGGTCTTGTGAATCCAAATGGGACTCCATTCCGGCCTCGATCTCGTAGTTCCATTCCGGGAACACGGTTGTGATATCACAAATTTGTTGCTTGACTCTGCAGAGTTGCATCACTTTACCCAACAGTTGCCTGGTCCTACATATGCTCTCTTTACACTCCATGAGTGTTATAGCCAGGACTCAGGACATCCAGTCATGTGGAGCTCTTTCCCTCATAACGCACATCCGCCCCTTTGTGATGCTATAGGTGAAACACGATCACCTCATACCCATCACCCACTCCTAGCTTCCATACCAAACACCCCGTCGGATGGGAAGTATATGCGCTTCCACGCTGGCAGTCGAACGCGATGATTAAACCTGGTACTGGCCTGCCGTAGATGTGCTTATGAGGAAAGAAGCCTCTGACTGACCCCGCCCATACAAAGTCCGTTGGTTGATGCTTTCACTACGGCGAAAGGATCACTGGAACAGGGGTTATTAATTCCTAAGGATATATACCTTCCCATACGATGGAACACCGTACCTATTCATCTTACCATTGTTCCACCGCCAACCAATAGTATATACCACATCATTCGAAAATACTTTTTCTTTTTGATGCAAGTGAAAGGAACGTATAAGTAGCTTTGCAAGTACTTTGATAAAAATACATCAAACGGTATGCAAGAATGAACTTGCCTTGAGACTGACAAGTAGTGCAGTCTAAAGCTTCCGGCGATTCGTGACCCTCGTGTTCTGAAAATCAATATCATTGTCTTTATAAGACAATGTTTAAAATCCAAATCATGCTATTATGCATAGATGAGATGATTATTTGGAAAATTTCCCCCCTTCGTGTTTTAAGATGATTTCCTTTTTTTGTGTTTTACCTAGGATGAGTAACAGGACAGTCATTTACAGAGTGGTAATTTATTTTAATCTTTGGAGAAATGATCCAATTCATTTTTACTGCAAATTCTTGAATATTTTGAAAACAATTCCCATCATGTTCATTTAAAGATTTTGGAAAATAATTCAAATCATTTCCACTTAAGGATCTTTGAATATTTGGAAAATAATTCAAATCATTTCCACTTAAGGATCTTTGAATTTTTCACTTAAGAAATATTGTTCAATAAATCCAATAAAAATCATTTTTGAACTCCTTGTAAAATTTTGAGTTAAAAAAATATTTTTATTTGATTTTTAGGATTCTTATTTTGGATTTAAAGTTTGGACTTTAACTTGGACTTGATTTGATTCCAGCAAGTTTTAGAAATTACAATTCGGTCCCTGATTACTGGGTTAAACCAGGTCAAGCCGCACCGGTTCGGTCGGCCCGAACCCGTCCGACCCATTCTCTCCTCCCCCTCTTCTCTCACTCGCACCCGAGGTCGACGCGATCCCCGAATCGCCTCTGCCGTCGCCGGCCGATTCCGGCATGCTCCGGCCGTCTCCGCCACCGTGCTAGGGCGCAATCGAGAGCTCTCTCCACGCTCTACCATCGCTTCCCCATCGATCTGCTTTTCTTCGACGCCTGTGACCACGCGCAACTCAACCCTAGATTTAGGGTTTCGGTGACGGCGCCGCTCCGCCGTGCTTTTCCTTCTCCTGGCTCCCTCGCCATGGCTTGGCGATGAGCTCCACTCTCTGTTCCCCCACCCCACGGTTCCTCTCCTTCTCCACTAACGCGGTCGTGCTAGACATCTCCCCTGACGAGGGTTCGGTTGCAGCGCGATTCGTCGTGCTCCTGCCTCTCGCCTTGCATCGCCGCCGGTGTGGAGCTAGCCTCCGTGCCACCGTGGTGCTGGGTGGTGTTGCTGTGGTGCGGCTCCTCCCTTGGTCCTCCGTCATGACCACACGGGCACTGCCCCGTCGTCATGCCGTTACGGCCATGGGCGCACGGTAAGATTTCCTCTCTCTCACCTCTCTCTGCTCTCCTCTTCTCCTAGATCCCTCTCTGGACTAGCTTAGCTGCTATGCTGCTCAAGTTTTCCTCACTGGTACTTAGCAAAAATTGTGCTGGTGCCCTTCGTTGCTCTGTTGGTTGGGATTAAGTGATTCTATGATGCTTGTATAATTATCTGAGGTGTGTGGTGAATTTAATTAGATGATTTGCTCTGGCAAAAATTAATGGAGAAGAAAGAGTTGGGTTTTGGCTTAGTCTGCAGCTATGGCTTGTGCTCTGTGCTATGAAATGGTGTGGAATTAATCTATGGCTAACATTTAGCTATGCATGATGTGATGCCTCCTCTGGAGTTACACATAAGCTGGCTAGGATTTAGCTTTTGGAAATCTTCTTTTAATGCTTTCCTGTGCTTCTTCTAGTGTACAGAGATTTTAAGCCCAGTTATTCCAGTTCCCTGGTTCACTGGCTTGTGTGTGATTTGTAAAGGACAGATGCTGCACCTCCCTCTCCTCTATCCTTAGCATAATCCATGTTAAACATGGTTCTGATAAGAATAGATGCTTTACACTCCTATCTTCCCTTCCCTGCATGCAATCATGCTTAGCTTGACTCTGTCATTATCAGAGCTAGCTGATTCTCTCCCTCTCTGCCTACAGCTCTCAAAAGATCAACCTGCTGCTGATGAGTAGCTTGGTCTTCTGGCTAACTGACAACCTGCATCTTGTGGCTAGCCTGCTCCTCCTCGCTGCTTCAATTTTCCTAAAGTGTATAGTTCTAGCTGCAAGATGTGCTGTGGCTAATGTTCTTGATGATGAACATGTTCAGAGATGTGTGTGATGTGCTTGATTGTGTGGTGCCTTGTGGATTCGGCTGGCTGCCCTATTTATAGGGTTTTTGGGTGAATTTGGTGATGACACCAGGATAATTGCATGTGTTGTGTAAGCTGCTTGCAGTGGCCCTTCTTCTAGCTCGAGTTGCCGCTCTGTTAATTTTTTAAAGGGGTTCTCATCCCCTGGAGAATGAATTTCTGTGCCTGGGTATTGTTTACTCCATCATGGCTAACTCCTCTATCTTATTGATCCTATCCTTGCTCTGGCCGGCTGTTGTTGTTCAAACTGGTTATGGAATGGTTCAAGTCCATCCATTTGAGTTGTGAAATGGTTTCAAATCCACTTGTGCATTACTCTCAGCTAGGATCCTTGAACAGGGAGTTATCCCTCCACCTCACTTGATCTTATCAAGCTTCTGCCGACTACTGCTATGTACTATGGTTAAGAACTGTTTGGCATCCCTCTGCTGCCTTCGAACTGGTATATACTTGCTGGATTTGGTGGCTTCTCTGGTGGGCTCTAATTTGTAACTGGTTGTGACTGGCTTTAACTGTGGGCTTTAAGAATATTGGGTCCATTTATCAATTTAATGGTAAATGTGACACCACAATTAAGAAGGTGGATTTAAAATTTATATTTGGCAGAGATGACTTGTTTTATTTCCTTGTTGCCTTTGGAAAAATTTTGGAGATGATCATGTATTCATGTGATAACCAGCTAGTCCCTCAGGTTTCCTAAGTCGTAATGCTGGTTCTTCCTTTGCCCCTTTTACATGCTTAATGCATGCTGAGCATGATTAATTTGCCTCTTGTTGGATATTTGATTTGGTTTTTATCTGAGAACTCAAATGTCAATTCCAATTCATGGAATTTGACACTCTGCCAAGTATTATAGCAACAGCCAGTACCAATGTACTTGGCTAAGATTTCTATCCTTAACAATTCTGAATTGTGTTTGATTTTGCAGGTTTGGAGCTTCTGAGGATTAACTAAAGGATTTAGTTTATAGGATTTTCTTTTATTTTTAACTTTCTGTAATGAAATTGTATAAGGACCTGATATTGGATATTATAATTTGTTTGTGAAATGTAATGATGATGATTGAAATTTTGTGGAAAATTAAATGTTGAATTACAAAGGATAAGAATTCTTTGAATACTAAGATAGAATGCATTTGTTGAATAAGAGTGTGAATTCAAAACTTTGAGAGTGAGAATAGAGATAAGATTTACAAGTGTTGATACATTTGTATTCAAATTTGAATTTACCTTAGTAAACTTTCAATAGAGGTGATAACCCAACCTCTCTTTTAAAACTAGGGTTTCAAAATAGACGACTAATGTTAGATCGAATTGTCTCGACTACTAGTCAGTGATATGTTTCCAGATCATCGACGTTTGTCAGAGTTCGACTTTTTAGTCCTTTTTGCATAAAAGCGCGAAAATTATTCGGACTTTTCAAACATGTATGAATGCAAAGATGCAAACTTCCTAGTTCTACCCTTTCGAAACCTATAACTGCGGAGTATTACACAGGTCTTAATTTTAGACCATTGCGTTCGCCTCGAAAATTCTGAACCGTGCTCTCTGACCTTGCCCTTTTTGGAGTCCCGAAGCTCCCGGAAAGTCCAAAACACTAAAAAGACACGATTTCTGGAAAACAGAGTTAGAACCAAAAGAGGGGGGATTGTTTAGGAAATCCCCAAAATCATTATAAAACATGAATATAACCTCATATAAGTTTCAAATATGTAGGAATATGTAGTAATAACATGCAAAGTTCATGTATGCATTTTACATGCATCACCTACTCATGATCATCATCGACGTCTCTATGAAGACTCAAGCTATTCAAGGCCACGCCATCAAGAAACTACTTCCACACACAAGTTGGCGGCAAGTACACATCATGTGGAGTCCCCTCCACTCTCCACGACCAAAAGGGCGTCCAAGAGTAGATCAAGCTACACGAAGGAATTGGAAAACCTCAAGGCCATCCTCGACGAGTGGAAGACCAAGCGCGACACCGACAATGCCAACTTCGAGATCGAGCAAGCCAAGCTCAAGGCCGACGCCGATAGAGACAAGCTCATGACCGATCTCAAGACCATCCGCGAGGAGTTTGTTGCCGGGTTATCCAAGTTCTTCAAGCCATCACATGAGTCTTCACCGATCTTATTGTCGACTCCACTACAAGATGGTGACCATGAAGATGGCAAGAAGATGGTCGAGCATGGGATTTTCCCTTCAACCAAGGAGGTGATCATGGAGGATGCTACCACTATGGACGTCAAGTCAAGTGGAGATGCCGAGCATGGGATGTTCCCTTCGGCAAAGGAGTCGAGTGATGATGCCCACCCTACGGCATTCACCTTTGGAGGCGAAAAGGTTGAGAAGGTTGAGCATGGGAGTTTCCCTTCAACCAAGGTGGCGAATGGAGTTGAGTCTACCGAGCCTATCCCTATGTGCTCGAATGATGATATGGCACCAATCCCATGTGAGCATGAGAGCCACCTAGCCCACTTGAGTGGGAGTGCAAGTGAGTTGAGTGCCTCCACCATATGCGAGATTGAGTGTTTCCACTTTGATGGAATGAGTGATACACACCTTGAGTTGGGAGAGGTAGTTGATAGGTCAAGTGAGGCCATTTCTGTTGGGAATATGCCCTAGAGGCAATAATAAAATGGTTTATTGGCATATTCATGTTTATGATAATAGTTAATTCTCCATGCTATAATTGTATTAACCGGAAACATAATACATGTGTGGAATATAAACAACCAGTTGTCCCTAGTAAGCCTCTACCGGACTGGTTCGTTAGTCAAGAGATGGTTAGAGTTTCCTAACCCTGGACTTGTTACAGTCACTTGATAACGGAGTCATATCATTAGGAGTAATGATGTGATGGACAAGACCCAGATAATAAAAAGAGTTGCAATTGATCGTGTCACACAGTTTTCATTGCCAACGCTTTTAGTATGCCAAGTATAGTTTCCTTAGACCATGAGATTATGTCACTCCCGTTTACCGGAGGAATGCTTTGTGGACATCAAACGTCACTTCGTAACTGGGTGATTATAAAGGTGGCTTTCAGGTATCTCCGATGGTATTTGTTGGGTGACATGAATCAAGAGTGGGATTTGTCCTTCCTTGTGACGGAAAAGATATCTCTGGGCCCTCTCGGTAATATAGCATCTAAAAGGTTGCAACCATGTGATTAAGTGGTAATCACGGTGATCCTATATTATGGACGAGTAAAGAGAATTTGCCAGGTAATGAGATAGAACTAGATATGGAGATATCGACGATCAAATCTCGGGCAAATTAAATATCGGTGAGACAAAGGGAATCGTATACGAGATTAAGAATCTCCGGCATCGTGGTTCAATCGATAAGGAACTTCGTTGAATATGTGGGAGTCAATATGGGCATCCCGGTCCCGCTATTGATTATTGATTAGATCATGTCTGCATGTTCTCGAACCCGTAGGGTCACACACTTAACGCTCCGATGTAGCTAGGGTTTAGTGATGAGATATTTTGATGGTATGAATGAATGGTGATTCGGAGTCTCGGATAGGATCCCGGACATCACGAGGAGTTCCGGAGTGGTCCGGAGAATAAGATTCATATAAGGAAAGTGGTTTCCGGAGGTATCGGAAAAGTTCCGGAATATTTGCATAGGGTACCGGATGGTTCTAGAAAGTTCTAGAGGAGTCTAGAAGTGGGACCCACATATTGTATGTGGCCCACATGGAACAAAGGGGGTGCAGCACCACATGTGGTGTGCACCACCCAAAGGCCCACATGGGCCTAGCCGGCTAAGGGCATAGGGGCCCAAAGGGGATGCGCCCCAAACCCTAACCCTAGGGCGGCTAACTTGGGGGGCAAGTTCCCCAAGCCGGCCAGCCCTAGGGCTCCTCCCTTGGCCGCCGCCTATATAAGGAGGGGTGGGGGTGCAGCACACTTGAGGCCAAGGCTGCCCTAGCCGCACCCCACCCTAAACCCTAGCCGTCGTGCGCCACCTCTCTCCCCGAAGGGCTGCCGCACTCCACCTCTCCTTGGCGCCACCCCTCCCGCAGGGCTGCCGCCATCTCCTCCACCAAAGCTGCTGCACCACCCCTAGTCGTAGGGCTGCTGCACCATCTCCTCTCCCTCTCCTCTTGCTTGGCTTGGCGAAGCCCAGCTCGTGGAGATCTACATCATCAACGCCACCACAACCGTCGTGGTGCCGAGATCCATCTAGCCATCTCCACCTTGCTTGCGGGATCAAGAAGGCGGAGATCTACATCGAGCCATACGTGTGGATACCGCGGAGGCGCTGCTCATGCGGTGCTCCATCGGATTGGATTGCGCGGATAATACATCTCCTCGCGACTAGATGAGTCTAGTTGCGGGGATCGACAGACCAACCCCTGCATCGACAAAACGCTTTGAACGTTCTTCGAGGGTAAGAGATTGGATCTCATCTTCGCTACCGTCATCTAGTAGATCTAGATCCTTGGGGTTTATTCCGCTTGTTGCGTAGGAAATTTTTTGTTTTCTATGCCTAGATCTATTCGTAGATGTTGGTGCGATTAGAACACAAGGAGTTGTGGGCATTGATATTTTTGTTGCTACCTTCTCGCGTGTACTTCGTATCTTGTTGGATGGTTGGATTGAAGCGGCCCGGACCAACTTTACTCGTCCACGCACGAGAGACCGGTTCCACGATTGACATGCAACTTGTATTCCATAAGTGGCTGGCGGGTGTCTGTTTCTCTAGGCATGGTGAGATGCGATTTGCAATGGAAGGCCTTTCAAAAGGATATAAAATAAGCAACTTCTATATCACCGTTGTGGTTTTGCATAGATTAGAACGGTTCTATCTCGTTGACCCAAGCCACGTAAAAAATTGCACAAACAAATTAGAGGACGTCTAACTTGTTTTTGCAGGGGGTCATGTGATGTGGTATGGCCAATGTGTGATTTGTGACAATGTATGCAATGATCATGTTTGTAATCTTTCGCAACTTGCATGTCGACGAGTACGGCAACCGGCTGGAGCCATATGGTTGTCTATTATTTTATGTGACCTGCGTGTCATTGAATCACCATGTAATTGCTTTACTTTATTGCTAAAAGTAGCATTAGTTGTAGTTGCAATAGTTGGTGGACAACCATGATGATGGCACCACGATGATGGAGATCATGCCGGTGATGGAGATCATGCCGGTACTTTGGAGATGGAGATCAAAGGCACAAGAAGAAAGGCCATATCATATCACAATTTTGAATTGCATGTGATGTTAATCCTTTTATGCACCTTATTGTTATGCTTAGATGTGATCGCGATGTCGCATGATAAGGTGATCTCTCACGTTAATATCAAGATGTGTTCTCCCCTAGTATGCACCGTTGCCAAAGCTCGTCATTTTGAGACACCACGTGATGATCGGGTGTGATAGATTCAACATTCGCATACAACGGGTGTAAGCCAGTTTACACATGCGGAAATACTACGGTTTCCTTGACGAGCCTAGTATGTATAGACATGGCCTCGGAACACAAGAACCGAAAGGTTAAACACGAGTCATATGGACGATATGATCAACATGGTGATGTTCACCATTGAAGCTACATCATCTCACGTGATGATCGGTTGTGGTGTAGTGGATTTGGATCGTGTGTCACTAAACAACCTGAGAGATGTTGAGTTTAGTGGGAGTTCATGTAGTAATTTTGATTAATGATAAACTAAAATTATCATAAACAAAAGTCCTAAGATGTCTTTGCAAAAATCCTTGTAGATCATGGTCGACTACGGTAGTCTGTTGGTTGCTGAAAAACTGCGTCTCGTTGGGTCAAATTTGTTGAGTAGTACCTGCGTCTTAGAGAAGTCCTACACACCAATGATGAGCTCTACGTGTTAGATGAACCATTAGAAGAATGCCCAAAAAATTTCTGCAAGCTATGAAGAGTACATGGAGTGGTTTTGAACCACCTACTTGAAAGTCAAGTGGATGATGTGCACCTTCATGAGTTCTGACCTAAGTAGACAATTCAAAGAACTTCACTGCAATGGAGATTGTTGGTGAGCAGAAAAATAGTTTTTCAGCACAAGTTAGAATTGTTAGGTTCGAATGTCTGAACGGTTTTCTTTCACTCAAGATGGAAGAGAACACTTGCTTGGAACAACACCTGAGGATAATGCATCATCGTCTAGTGATTGTTTGGAGCTACGAGATAAATGGCGATTTTGTGATAGATGGGGTGCAACGCTAGCTTCTCCCCAGCTTCAAGAATTATGCCGGAGACTATGTCATAGGAAGGGATTTGATCACTTTCCATGAGTTGGTGTCTCGGCTGCGTCATGTCAAAGTGGAACCCATAGCAAGAGAAGTTGACAATGCAGAAAGTATATATATTGATATACAAGTTATAAGTGTTTAAGTCCAAAATTGCAATTGTGGCGGTTTCGATAAGTATTTGATACTCATTCTGTTTTATGAAAACAGAACCTGCTACTTGAGATTTGCATAAAGGATATGGGAAGACGTTGCGGAATGATGGCAATCAAGGAGTTGATGCTAGCAACGATCTGTCTCTACATTTATCATTTTGATTAGAGGATTTGAATAAGTTTTGTAATCGAATTAAGTGTGATTTTAATTAGTGTGTCTTGCTTATGTGAGACGGTTATTCATGTTAAAGACAATGGTTGTTCTATTTTCATGAGTGATCCTTTTTGAAAATCACAAGTTTCGATTATAAGTGTATTATTCTTATCATAATCTAGATGATAAATTGGTTGAACATTTATATGAAACATACTAAAAATATCCAAAACTCAATGATGACATTTATTCATGCTAAGTATTGTGTAGAACATTTGGATGTTTAACACATGCGCCTTATTTTGAAGTAGTGTGAATAAGATGCCACCCTTTTGGAAGAGTGCCATGAGTTGCCGAAAATAAACACAAGTGTTGGTTGTATTTTCAGCAAATGTTAGATGTCATTATTTTGTGTGCTCCATCATAAATGAGTAAATAGATGTATTTATTCGAGTTATGATATTTGATGAGATCAAATAAAATTCTGGAGTTAAGGATGTTAAGTTAACAAGAAAATTGAGTCTTTTCGATTTGATCAAAAGAGACAAAAATATTTGAGTTATTGTTTTAGTATGAAGACTTGTGAAAAGTGTTTTCGCAAATTGCAATATTTAGATTTTATTCAAAAGAGTGTTTTGATGCGCCCTAAATATTGTAATCACATTATATTAGATATCATGTGGTCTGATAAAATAAAAAGGTTTTTTCTTATTAGGGTTTATTTTTAACATTTAGATTTATTTGATAACACTCTGTTTAGAAATAAGGGTCTATTTATGATTCGCATATATTTTTCATATGAGTTATGAGCAAAGTGGTTTCATTAATTATGAGATAATTAGAGACTATTGCGAATAATGTTGTAGTATATTCATAAGTGTGACTATGAATAAAATTCCACAATATGAGACTAAAAGGAGCAAATCAATTTGTTGGTTGTGCTAAAAGTTTTAGTGGTTTATCGTGAAAAGAGTTTCATTGATAAAGAGGATTGATGGAATAAAGAGACTTAAATCAAGATGGTTGATCTTGCTTTTAATTATCAAGAGGCACATTTTGAAAAGAGCATTAATGGTTTAGACTTGATATTTAAAAGAGAAATTAATGATAGTGATCATTGATTTTGAGTTAAGTTTTTCTGAAAGAAGTAGGATTCAAGAATATTGTATTTTTTCAGGTTACAAAATAATATTCATGATTTACTTGTCATGTTTGAGAAACAAGACATACCTACAAAACTAAAAAGAAGAAATAGAAGTCTTAAATACGAAAGTGACTAAGAGTCATTCCTTATTAAGTTTAAATCACAAAGTAATTGTTACTTGATTTTGTGAAAGCGATGTTTCACATATTTATTCTTCAAAAGGGTTTGTAAGGAATAAATAAAACTTACTGGACAATGGCACAAGAGGTAAAGCTCTTTAACATATTCAATGTTGTAAACTACATGGTGTAGTTGTGCTTAAAGTCAAGTGGATAGATGCTAGCAAAGTACTAGTGTTTCGTATATGAGTTCTCGATTTTAAGAGTTAAGAATTTTGGAGGAGTCCAAAATATCGAGAAAGTGCATAAGAAACTGAGTGAGATCTAATTAAAATATGTGGTGACATATGTTAAGTTAGAGCAGAAACTATTCTCCATGATCAAAATATGTGGAGACATATGTTTGAGTGGGAGCTAGTTAAATCATGGTCAAATATAAAGATAACATATTTCTGAGTGGGAGCCAAAGTGGTTTTCACAATTTAATATGTGTATGGTGTATATTTGAGTGGGAGTTTACAACATCTTGTTTGAGTGAAATGGAGATTTCATAAATGTTGTAAATAAGTCAGGAACCAACGTATAACTTATGAAGTTAGTTTGAACGTCAAATATCCATGGAGATGGATGTATCTATGGAGGATAGATATGTTTGATAAAGTGTTATGTCAGGATGTTTAACCTAAGTAAGATTTTGAAGGAGTTCAAAATAAAACAAGAGAAGAAAGGTTCATCTGCTTGTGAGAAATAGGTGAAACATTGAGTTGATAACTCAGTACAAATTGATGGTTGGAGGATATGTTGGTATTCGCTATGAATGGTTCATAGGTCTAAACATATAAGAACCATGTGTTTGTATTTGACGATATGTGACCCAAGTTCTTGGTTAGAAGAACATGTTAAATGAGGAGATAAATTGAATCTAGAGAGTGGTAGACTTGGTTGAAGTCATAAAACCAAACTAGATTGGGGATCTCATAATAGCAGAAGCGCAGCGAAAGCATGATCGGAAATATCGAAGTGACATGTATTGCACTGTCGATTTGTTGAGTCTACAACATATAGGAGTATATGATTAATTCAAGGATTAAAAGATATAATATTTTGGTTTGAGAAATTTTGTTTCAAGATTGAAGTGAGTTCCGGGTGCACATGCTATGTGAAAGTTCTTTTGACTGATCATACGTCATGTAGGCATAAAAGGGAAACGAAAGTCTCACTCTTAACCAAATATATTATATTCGTCATATGATGATGAGGTTTATCATGTGATGATATGAGGTTTATCATGTGATGATAAAGTAATGTCAAATTAGGTGACGTTAACGTTTTGCAAAGAACATAGAGAACTGTATAGTACAGAGCACGGACATAACCTCTTCCACGAGCAAACATGATCAGCACTGAGACTCCATGGGTGTTGGATCGAGAAAATGTAAACTAGATTATTGACTCTAGTGCAAGTGGGAGACTGTTGGGAATATGCCCTAGAGGCAATAATAAAATGGTTTATTAGCATATTCATGTTTATGATAATAGTTAATTCTCCATTCTATAATTGTATTAACCGAAAACATAATACATGTGTGGAATATAAACAACCAGTTGTCCCTAGTAAGCCTCTACCGGACTGGTTCGTTAGTCAAGAGATGTTTAGAGTTTCCTAACCATGGACTTGTTATAGTCACTTGATAACAGAGTCATATCATTAGGAGTAATGATGTGATGGACAAGACCCAAATAATAAAAGAGTTGCAATTGATCGTGTCACACAGTTTTCATTGCCAACGCTTTTAGTATGCCAAGTATAGTTTCCTTAGACCATGAGATTATGTCACTCCCGTTTACCGGAGGAATGCTTTGTGGACATCAAACGTCACTTCGTAACTGGGTGATTATAAAGGTGGCTTTAAGGTATCTCCGATGGTATTTTTTGGGTGACATGAATCAAGAGTGGGAGTTGTCCTTCCTTGTGATGGAAAAGATATCTATGGGCCCTCTCGGTAATATAGCATCTAAATGGTTGCAACCATGTGATTAAGTGGTAATCACGGTGATCCTATATTATGGACGAGTAAAGAGAATTTGCCAGGTAACGAGATAGAACTAGATATGGAGATATCGACGATCAAATCTCGGGCAAATTAAATATCGGTGAGACAAAGGGAATCGTATACAAGATTAAGAATCTCCGGCATCGTGGTTCAATCGATAAGAAACTTCGTTGAATATGTGGGAGTCAATATGGGCATCCCGGTCCCGCTATTGATTATTGATTAGATCATGTCTGCATGTTCTCGAACCCATAGGGTCACACACTTAACGCTCCGATGTAGCTAGGGTTTAGCGATGAGATATTTTGATGGTATGAATGAATGGTGGTTCGGAGTCTCGGATAGGATCCCGGACATCACGAGGAGTTCCGGAGTGGTCTGGAGAATAAGATTCATACAAGGAAAGTGGTTTCCGGAGGTATCGGAAAAGTTCCGGAATATTTGCATAGGTACCGGATGGTTCTGGAAAGTTCTAGAGGAGTCTAGAAGTGGGACCCACATATTGTATGTGGCCCACATGGACCAAAAGGGGTGCAGCACCACATGTGGTGCGCACCACCCAAAGGCCCACATGGGCCTGGCCGGCTAAGGGCATAGGGGCCCAAAGGGGATGTGCCCCAAACCCTAACCCTAGGGCGGCTAACTTGGGGGGCAAGTTCCCCAAGCCGGCCGGCCCTAGGGCTCCTCCCTTGGCCGCCGCCTATATAAGGAGGGGTGGGGGGTGCAGCACACTTGAGGCCAAGGCTGCCCTAGCCGCACCCCACCCTAAACCCTAGCCGTCGTGCGCCACCTCTCTCCCCGGAGGGCTGCCGCACTCCACCTCTCCTTGGCGCCACCCCTCCCGCGGGGCTGCCGCCATCTCCTCCACCAAAGCTGCTGCACCACCCCTAGTCGTAGGGCTGCTGCACCATCTCCTCTCCCTCTCCTCTTGCTTGGCTTGGCGAAGCCATGCTCGTGGAGATCTACATCATCAACGCCACCACAACCGTCGTGGTGCCGAGATCCATCTAGCCATCTCCACCTTGCTTGCGGGATCAAGAAGGCGGAGATCTACATCGAGCCGTACGTGTGGATACCGCGGAGGCGCTGCTCGTGCGGTGCTCCATCGGATTGGATCGCGTGGATAATACATCTCCTCGCGACTAGATGAGTCTAGTTGCGGGGATTGACAGACCAACCCCTGCATCGACAAAACGCTTTGAACATTCTTCGAGGGTAAGAGATTGGATCTCATCTTCGCTACCATCATCTAGTAGATCTAGATCCTTGGGGTTTATTCCGCTTGTTGCGTAGGAAAATTTTTGTTTTCTATGTTGCGACCCCTTCAATTTCGATTTCTAACAACTTACCCTCTACCTCTCGTGTGTTTTCTCATGTTGTACTAGGTCCCATGGATGTTGAGATGCCAAGCCACGACATGATAGTGCCTATGATGGAGAAGATGTACATGGAGGATGAAGACGATGCCACCCCATGCTTACTTGAAGATGTATAAGTCGGCCACATGGACGCCGCTACCTCTACCACAACACCTACTTCACATGAGCGGGACTACAAAGGTACGTATATGGGTGTTGATGATGCCATGCTCCCACTAGTGGACATGATGACTTGTGATTGCTTGCATGCTATGGAGGATCATTTTGATGTCACCTATGCTTCTTTCATATTCCCATGTGATACCTTGTTTCAAACCAATGTTGATCATGCGGAATTACCTATTTGTGATGATCTTTCCATATACATGCCTTGTTATGAAACTTTCGAATTTTCTCCCATTGTTGCATCCAAGAAGTTGAACAATTTCTCTTTCCAATGCTTGGTTTGCAATGATATTGATATGATGTCTTATGAGAACGCCCCCATAGCTTTCTCAAAATTTGGAGATTCTTCCTTTTGCCATGTTGAGAATTTACCCTTACTTTTGCATATTGACCAACCACATATGTCATACATTCCTTTTGATTTTGGTGTGTTTGGTGATGTGCAAATGGAAAGACGCATCATAATGGATGATGCATTCATGTACCATGCACACAATTTCTTTTTATGGAATTTCGTGTGTAATGGCTACGAATCATAATGTCAACCTCAATTGAGCATGAGTTGACAAAAAGAGCTCCTGAGAGCATTTTCCATGAGAGTTGTGGCTTCTTGCCACCTCTATTTTCTTTTCCATGTGTTGCATCGAACAAATTGAACAATTGATCTTTCCTTTGGTTCGCGTGCGAAAATGTGAGTGATTTTGCTTCCCCTTGTGACATACATGTTTCCATGATCTTTCATATAGATGATTTATGTGTCGCCGCAAACTTGATGAGCAATTTCTCTTTCCTTATGTTTGTTGGCCACCATAATGATACTTTGAGCATGTCTTGTCACAAGTGCTTGTGTATTTCTCCCATTGGTGATGATGTGCTGGACATCTTTCATCCCGTGTTTTTGCCATTTTCTCCACATATTGCCTCAAACATGTTGATCACATTCTATTACCAATATTTTGAGTCCAATGGACATCATATGGTTCACATTGAGATAGCTACCATAGCCTTCTCATATTTTCTTGGAGATTTGGTGTCCCCACATTTTGAAGATGTTTGGATGAGTTGCTTGCACATTGACCTTGCATTTGCATTACTTTCCATATCCTTGTGTTGTGCTAATGGTGCAATGATCAAGATTGGACATGTCACGGATGATGTGCTCCACTATCATGCACACACATTGTCTGCTTGGTCTTTGGTGCGTATAGGTAACAACGCCGACATGGTGTCTTCTACTTCAACGACAAGCCATCTATCTCCTTCCCATGATGAGGACATGCTAGCGTCGAGGATCACGCTTTTCGAAGGAGGGGGAGATGATGTAGCCCAACCCAACGACATCACCATGTCATGTGTCCCATCATATGCCAAGCCACCATGGACTTCAAAGGTGAACTCCTTCCTCTTCGAGATCTCATTTCCTACCCTTTAGAATGGTATGCTACTTGAGCATCCGCCCCTTTGCATTGCTAGGTTTGACACGATGGATACCAAGCCGATAGGAGGTGCCGAGGAAGCCCAAGAGTTGATTTCAACCAAGGCGTACGCGTGGATGAGGAGGAGGAAGCGTCAAGGCAAAAGCTAGAGGCGGAGCCAGCCGGCTTCCAGGCCGGACCCCCACCAGAGCCAGCCGGCCTTCAGGCCGGCCTAGGCCGGCCCCCAGGCCAGACCCCCACCAGCGCCTGTCGGCCTCCAGGCCGGCCCCCAGGCCAGACCCCCACCAGACGCAGCCGGCCTCTAGGCCGGCCTAGGCCGGCTCTCAGGCCGGATCCCCACCAGCGTCTGCCGGTCTCCAGGCCGGCCCCTAGGCCGGACCCCCCCCCCCCCCCCCCGGTTTGTACTAAACTATATATAGCTTTTCCCCTCTTCCATTCTAGACTAGAGATGAATGAACTTGAGAGTTGAGCGTTGCTCCTTCTTGTGATGGGCTCCTCCACGGAGGATGATGTACCTCTTCTTATAGCTACTCTCTCACTGTGGTGATTCTAGTAGAACAAGCCAATCTTTCCCTCAAGGATTCTATTGGATCGGTGGACCGGCTGGTAAGAGAAATCGGTTTCATTGAGCGTGTTGTTGACTTGGGTTTTGAGATCCGGAGGCTACTCCGTTGGGGGCTTGTTGCCGGGTGATTCTCCCTCGTAGGCTTCACGAGTTATCCCCCTTTTGTGTGTGTGTTCTTCGTCGTGTTCATCGCGTTCTTCGCGTTCTTCCTCGTTTCCCTCCACTCGTGTGTGCGAATCCGTGAAGATCGGGCCAACCGCCTACATCAGAAGCTTTTATATGTTGAAAAGTACTTATGTGGGCTGAAATTATCTTACACTAATAATAATTTAACCCATAACCATCATGTTTATGGTGCTTCTTTCAATTATTTTGAGAGGGGAAAACACACTAATAGCTCACATGATAGTTTTAATAATCCTCTATATGTTCCTAAGTTTGCAAAGTTGCACCAATCTAATAGTTCTTTTGTCAAATTTGCTTCCACTACTTGTAACTATTATGAGAGAGGAAGAAAGACTTATCTTTATGTTTCTATGTTATTTAAAATGCAATCTACTGATCATTACATGCATTGGTTACCACAAAATTGCTGTTATTTATTCATATATAGAATGCCAATGCATAGGAAAAGAGTTAGACTTAAAAGTTAATGGTTTAATGTTTTGTGGTGTGCTCTTTATGCTTTTATTTCCTATTCAGTTTGGGCACACCCTTATATCTTGAGAACTTGCAAAATAACTTTACCTACTGTTTTCTAAAAATTAGTTTAAGATTTTCACTTTATATTAAATTTGGGAAAGTAAATGAGAAGGATGAGTAATGGAGATGTTGGGGTCGACCTTGAATATGTGTTGTTCATGCCAATAGAACCCATTGTAAAGTCTCTATCATTAAAACTTTTCCCAAAGCTAAAACCAAATAAAAAGAGTGTTTGATTGAACAATAGTGATTTGCTGTCCAGAAAACAGATTCCTGAGGTTCACTGCGAAAAATGTATAAAATCACAGAAGAGGAATTTTGAGCTGAGATTTTACTACAGAAATATTAAGTTATTAATACATATTTCATTAGTTCAAAGTTTTCTGATTTGAGCAATGTAAGTGCCTCTGGAAATTCACTCTTTACGGGCTGTCCAGTTTTTGACAGATTCTGTCTTTATTTTGCATTACTGTCATGACTTGTGTTTTGTATGGTTTTATTGATCAAAGAGCAATACACAACCATAGTAATATTAGCAAATGTGTAGAATCAACTCATGATATGTCTTTGCTGTACCTACGAGGATTTAATTTATGGAGACACTAACCCCTCTAATCAAGTTTTATGATGAGTTTTGTGTAAAGAGAATTTTTCAAGTGGAAGAGTTGATGGTGATAAATAAAGATCAAGAAGAAAAACCATTCAAGCTTGGGAATGTTACCCATAAACTCACCCTACATATATAAAATGAGTACAAGAATCTAAGCTTGGTGATGCCAAGCCACCTCACTCCAACCATCTTGATACCAAGTAAGTAAGCCTAGCTATATGGCTATAAAGAAAGCGCTTTACGGGAGGCAACCCGGTTGTTTTTATTTTTGATTTTATTTGTGTCCTCTTGCTGTAACAAGAGACTTAGTTTTTAGTTTAGTTTCAGAAAGTATTAATAAAGTGCCAAGTTTTACCTATTTTGGTATGAAAAAGTTGCTATATGCATGCGGAGATTTTATTCCAGCACGAGTCTGTGCACGGTATAATTTTTAGTTCCTATTATGTAACTCTTAATGAGCTAATATTTTTACTGTAGCTGCAACTTTTCATCCTATGTATTCCTGAATTTTTTCAGAATTTTCAGACATGTTTAAGTCGGGTAGAAAAATGCGTTTCGCTGCAGGTAGTTTTCTGGACAGATTCTGTCCAATATTGTTTGATGCATGTTTTGAACTTTTAATATGAATCTTGTTGATCCAATTAAGTTTATAAGTAGGCATACAACATTATACACTCTCTGGATATTCATATAAATTTATTTCTAAGAATTATATGCAGCAAGTAATACATTTATCTATCACTACTAATGTCACCCCACAAAAAAGAAATGGGAGAAACAGTGTTTTGAAGTTTTTTCACAGGAATTAGAGGAGATGCACCAAGAGCTATCGAAGGATGGTGAAGACCATAATCTTGGGGATGTGAATACAACTCCACTAGACCTACACACTCTCGGTTTGCACACGTCTAATTTCTATTTTTCTATCAATATACTTTATCGCATAAACTTGAAGCATCTTTTATTTGCTTGTTATGTTAGTTTAGTTTTTGTTTTGATACCACTACTATCATTTTTATATGAGAGAGCTACTGGAAGTTTGGGTTGAATAAAGTTGGATGCTAAATAAAATATTGGGAATGGGATGTTTAAGTTGATTTAAAAAGATACATATAGTTGCATAATTCATATGTTTTTAATGAGTGTCGATTTGCAAGTGTTTTATCAAGAGCTATTTTATATTCATGTTTAGATGCTGAATGTTACTTTACTTGGTTTAACATGGATTAAGTAGTTCTATGGACACTTGTGCATGCATTTAGACGGTCAACTTTCTCCCTTTTTCTAGCCCAAAAAAATTCCAACAAGTAAAAACTTGTTTTTCAACACCTTCAACCAAAGTTTTTTCAGTGAGTCCACCATATCTACCTATTAGCTTTATGCTATTCCGAGTATCTTTATCATGTTACTTTGTATTATCTATACATCTGAATTAAAATGCTTATGTTATTGATTGTTATGGAAATTTTTGTTTAAATAGCTCTCACCCCTTACTATTGCACTTAATAAACATGAACCATTGTGTTTAAAATTATGAAGTTGTGAATTTGACAAGAGTCTTTGTTGCTAGCTAGCCCAAATGTGCTGTAACATGGCAAGCTTTCAACATTGCACTAAATTATATCTAATTGATATCATGTACTTTTGTTTATGGATGCTTATCATGGTGCCAAATAAATGTGAAAATTTTGTAGGTTTAAGTAGTTGTATAAATGGCTAGAGAGATACCTGGGCCGCTAATCTAAGCTGTGTTGCCATGGTGGAAATTTACTTACATGCTATGTGAACCTTCAGTGATACACCTCACAATAAAAAGCTATACCAATAGTAAATAAAAAGGGTGTTGAGATTGTTCCTTATGTTTGTTTGTCTTGTCATTTTGACATGGGCTTGTTCCATGTCCTGGGACAAGAGGTACCCCAGTTGACCCTCTTAATGACGCTATTATATAATGCTTTTACTTGAACTTTCTTTGTTTCCCAAGTTGAGTAACACCATGGTGTAGGTACTCATATTCAAGGGGCATGAAACTTTCAACCATTGCTTTGTCAAGCACACTACTCATAATTGCTTTCACTTTAAACTTAATCATTAAACATGCTATGATAAGGGGTAATGAGAGCTTGACACCAATACCACATTGCAAACATTAACTTAAGTAGAAGCATTTGGAAGTTAGATGAAACTTGTTCATGTTTTTATCTCTACTCATTTCTATCTACCCAAAGTGTCCACCTTTTATATTTAGTTTTATAAGAGTACTCTATGACCATTATAGGATATTTTTACTTTTTATTATGCATACACTTGGTCCATAGTACTTTCTTCTATGTTACACTTTGTGAATTATCATTGAACATCCTTGCATTGAATATTTGATATCACTTTACAATCTATCTTGCATATTGCTATTCCTTTAAAGAATGAATCATTTTACTCTATGTAGCAATAATAATCATCTTTTATATCCTTGTTAGTATTTAAATGCAAAGTCCATGTTAGTTTTATCACCTTCATACTCGAGGACGAGTATAGGTTAAGCTTGGGGATGTTGATGCATGTAAAATGCATACATGAACTTTGCATTGAATTGCTTATATTTCAATCATATTTGCATCATATAAGGGTTATATCATTGTTTTCTATTGATTTTGGGAATATTTCACAGTTTCCCTATTTTTCTGGAATTAACCCTGCTCTGGCAGAAAACCCTATTTTCTATATTTTTGAGTTTCAGGGACCCAAACGACGTCCAAACGACCTGAAAATTTACGGGGATCATTTTTTGGAAGGAAGAAGGCGTATGAGTGAAAGAGGTGAAGAAGTGGAGGCCCGAGAGCCAAAATAGATAGGCCCACGCGGCCAGATTCCTTGGCCGCGTGGGACCCTCTATTTTGGGCCTCGTGGCTCCGTTGGCGTCGATCCTTCTTCCCGAAGCTTCCTCTTGACCTAAAACCGACTATAAAAATAGTTCCCCGATGTTTTCCAGAGGAGAGCGCCGCCGAAACACAGAAACACCGAAACAGAGACCTGGAGCTGTAGATTGGAGGGGGAAAACTTCGGCAGGGCGCTGTCGGAGTGGTCTCCATCTTCTCCGACGACTTCTCCACCGTGGGCTGAGGGCTCATGCCGGTAGCTATGTGGTTTATCTCTCTCTCCCATGGTGTGATCTTTATGTGATCATGAGCTTTGTAATCTAGTTGAATCCATATATGTTACTCTTCATTATCTTATGAATTATGCTACTCAAGTGGTTTTATTAATGTAATTTCCGGAGTCACCTTTGTCCCATGGTGCGAAGTGGACAGTATGCGCACCGTGTGTGGCTCTTAGGCTAAAGATTACAGGAATACTTATCATGAGTTATTATTTGTGTTGGATGTCTCTATGAAATTGTGGTGTTTGTCTAGTACTATTTAGGGGGCTCAAGTTGACAGTGTGGGGTTCCCTAGATGTGGAATGCGACTTTAAGGTGTGCTTTTATAGCCCTACGTAGTGGATTGGTGTTCGTTATCCAACAAGAGAATAATTCAGAGTAGCATAATGAAGAGGAAATATTTATGTATTCAATTATATTATTATCGTTGAGAGTGTCCACTAGTGAAAGTATGATCCCTAGGCCTTATTTCCAAGCATTGAAACACCGTTTACACCTTTGTCTTGTCCTCTTGCATTGAAGAGGATTGGGACACTTTTATATTCTTGTTTTGTTACATTAAACTTCCATCCATTAAATCAATCATCTTGTTCTTTAAACCTGTCTAGTGCATAATCAACTAAAACTTGTGACACTTTAGTTGTAGCGAATAGATAACTTTTCCTTCTTGCTCCTGCGGATCGATACCCTACTTTCACATTGAGAGGTGCTACAGTGATCCCCTGCTCTTGGGGTTATCACCATCCTCACACTGCTCCACCCCCAGCATGCTTAACTTTTGAGTTCCTTCCTAACTAGCTTCCAAGATTGCATTGATAACATCTTGATAATACTATGCTATCAATCTTATTATCCCCTACACTTTGATGGCACATGATATTATTTTTGAATTCCAAACCTATATTAACATAAACAATAATAATTAAGTAATACTAATCTTTATACAGAAATCAATTATTAATTCAAAAAAATAAAAAAATTGAATTTCCGTCAAAAACTTAAATCTTCCTGCTTTCATAGTTCCCTTTGAAATTTTGAAAATCTAAAAAATGCGCAATTTCGCGCTGAACATTTTGATATATTACACAATTTTCCCGAGTTCGTACGCAAAAGTTATTGCCATTTTACTGGGAATTTGTAAAAAAAATCAAAATTCAAACATTTATATTTTCCCTAAAAGTAGGTTGCGTGAGGTACAGGCATGTCTAAGGATTTTGTAATTTGAAGTTTGGGTTCGAGGGGGGGGGGCATGAGAGGCCAAATTTTTTTTCCGAAACCTTTAGTCCGGGTTTTTCCAAAAACCTTTAGATCTTTAGACCAACCGGGACTAAAGGTCCTGTTTGAACCGGGACTAAAGGTGTGCGGCCGCCCTACCCGTTGGAACCGGGACTAATGCTACATTAGTCCCGGTTTCAACTATGGCCGGGACGAAAGGTCCGAACGGAAGGCCTTTTTTCTACTAGTGCACCAATATGTCCATTCTCACTACAAGAGAAATGACTTTTAATGACAAAACGCCTGATGACAAAGTTCCAAACCGTTATTGATCCGGCTTGATCGATGACAAATTAGTTATTTTGTCACGGATGTACAATAATTAATGACAAATGCTTATTTTGTCATGGCAAACTGTCATGGATTAACCGGCGGAGCTGGGCATTAGAATAGATGACAAAATTGAGACCGTGGTTGTTATAAACTGTCACTGAATTTCGTGCTAGACCCACTAGTCAGGTTTAATAGGAAGAATTTGTGCTATTTTAAATATTGTTATACATTGTGGGACCCAGCAGTCAGGTTTGTACAGTGCGGACCCCACTTGTCAGGTAAAGGAATTATTGGTAAAAATTTGGGTCTTACGCATGTCGAACCCGCGACGTATGTAATGCGCGCGCAAGGTGGTACCGCTGGGATAATCGTGTGTTGTTGTCTTAGCAATCGTATTAGTTATTTTTGTAGTTATATTCCATCGCACGCAAATTTGTAATCGTGTCCGGTTAGGACTCTTATGACTATGTATAGATATAGATCGTACTGTCTTTTCTCGATCAGATCGCGTGCTACGGGACAGGTCGGGGCGAGGAGTCCATGGTCATCGTCGAGGCGATCTGGTGATCATCGTACACGATCGTGGTCACCGACGAGTCAACCACATACGTTGGGGGATCACGTTTGTAGGCGCAGTAGCGGTGAGTTTCTTGTAATTTGTTTGGGACTAGATCTATCTGCAATTCAAATTATTTTCGTTCTTAAGATATATTCTGGTGGACATTGCGATGAATTGTAGGTGATGGATCGCAGTTGGATAACTCAGGGGAAAAGATGACACCTCGCTACATGAAAGGTGTTAGTGAGTTTATGGAGTTTGTGCGAGAAAAAGGGGGGCGTAATGGAGAAAGATTGGGCTCTGATGAACCAATATTATGCCCATGCATTGACTGCCTTAATCTGATACAGCAGGATCAAGTTGAGGTTGAGTGTCATGTGAATTGCAGAGGTATGTCCATTACTTATACTAGGTGGATTTTTCATGGGGAAGATTTCAGTGATCAGCAAAGCCATAGTACCCATGATGGTTCGTATCAAAGCGACGACGATGCTGATTTTGAGGAAGAAGCTGAAGATAATTATGTTGAAGATAATTACGTTGACGACGCATCTGATCTGGTACATGATATGCACAAGTCTGGAGATCAAGGTCCTAGTAACCGAAATTTGTATGCAAAATTAGTAGAAGAAGCAAAGAAGGAGCTTCATGAGGGATGTGACACTTTCACTAGGTTGGCCTTCATTATAAGGCTACTTCATGTGAAATCATACAACCGGATCACAAACAGAGCATTTGATCTACTTCTTGAGACTTTATGTACAGCTTTGCCAAACGTGGACTTTCCTAAATCTTTTGCTCATGCTAAAAGTGTTCTTTCAGATGTTGGGCTTGGTTATGAGACAATTCATGTTTGCAAGTTTGATTGTGCTCTTTTCTGGGGAGAGCACAAGGACAATACACATTGTCCTGTGTGTGGAATATCAAGATGGAAAGATCCAAGTGGAAGGAAGAAGGTTCCTCATAAGGTGCTTCGGTATTTTCCGATAATTCCGCGTTTACAAAGATTTTTTGTTAAAGAGGAAATGTCAACGCACACAAGGTGGCACAAAGAAAAGAGGGTTGCTGAGAAAAATATTCTAAGGCACCCAGCAGACGGTGAGGCTTGGAAGCACTTTGATGAAAAGTTTGGTTGGTTTGCTGAAGATCCTCGTAACATAAAGCTAGGATTTGCTACAGATGGATTCAATCCCTTTGGTAGTATGACAAATGCATATAGTATGTGGCCTGTTTTCGTCATTCCGTACAACTTCCCACCATGGATGTGCATGCATCAATCCAACTTCATGATGTCGTTGCTAATCCCGGGAAAGTACTCACCCGGGAAGGATTTTCATGTATTTATGCAGCCACTGATAAAAGATATGATGCTGCTATGGAAAGGCGTGGACACGTATGATGCATGCACAAATAGAGAATTCAAATTGCATGCTGCGTTCCTTTGGTCGATTCATGATTATCCTGGATATGCCACCATGTCTGGGCGTAGTACTAGAGGATTTTTCGCATGCGTGCATTGCGACGAAGAACCTTGCTATGAGTCTTTAAAAAATAAGATTGGATATATTGGTCATCGTCGATTCCTTCGGACGGATCACCCTTATAGGAGAAGCAAACTTTTTAATGGAAAAGTTGAGGAGAGAGGACCACCAAGGAAGTTCACAGTGGAAGAAATAAAGGAGAAGGTAGAAAGGGTTAAGGATTTTATACCGGGCAAAAATCCTAATTTGAGAAAGCGAAAGCGTGTTCCACAAGATGAACCAACTTGGCATCTCAAGGTCAGCTTACATTATCTACCATATTGGTCAGAACTGAAATTGGCTCACAACCTCGATGTGATGCACATTGAGAAGAACATATGCGACAATATCCTTGGTACCCTTCTTGAAATTGAGGGAAAGAATAAGGACACTATTAATTCTAGACTTGATTTAAAGAAATTGAACATTAGGAAGAATTACTGGATGGAAGAACAGGGAGAAAAATATGTGAAGCCCCCAGCACCGTGGACTCTTGTGAAGGAAAAAAAGAAACAACTGTGCAGATATTTGGCCAAAATTCGATTCCCAGATGGTTATTGTGCAAACTGGGAAAGATGTGTTGATATCGATGGTGGTAAAGTGACTGGAATGAAGACACATGATTGCCACATACTTCTGCAGCGTGTTTTGCCAGCTGGCCTTAGAGGAATTGCAGGAAAGGAAATGTATGAGGCCATTGCCGAATTGGGGAGATTTTTTAGGGAGTTGTGTGCGAAAACCCTAAGAGTTGATGTGCTTCAAAGATTGAAGGTTGACATTGTTATAATTCTATGCAAACTAGAGAAGATCTTCCCCCCTGCTTTTTTTGATGTAATGGTGCACTTAGCTATCCATCTTCCTGATGAGGCTATTCTAAGGGGTCCTGTTCACTACGGTTGGATGTATCCAGTGGAGAGAAGACTAGGATACCTTAAGTCCACTGTTCGTAACAAAGCTAGGCCAGAAGGTTCAATTGCCGAGGGCTACATCGTTGATGAGTGCTTGACCTTTTGCTCTAGATTTTTCAAGGATGACATAGAAACGAGATTTCATAAAAAAGATAGGAACCAAGATAACCATCGAAAACCTGGTCCAGATGAGTTGGACATTTTTTCAGACGGAGCGAAAGGGTTTGGGAAGTCCATTTTGAAGCTTTTTGAAAAGGAATTTGACAAAATGGTTTGGTATGTGCTGAACAATTGCGAAAAGGCAGAGTCCTATATAAAGTAAGTTTGCTTCACCTTATGAGTCATAATTTAATCTGTATGCGAATTTTGATTGGTAATGTTTTTTTTTTAGTGTTTGCCGGGAAGAATTGATGGATAGGGGTGTGAATAACATCGACGAGGCGATGCAGAAAGAGTTCCCATCATGGTTTAAAAAACATGTGAGACATTTGAATAATGTATCTGAAGATTTGAAGTTGCTTGCTGATGGGCCAGACAGACGTGTAGTGGTACACTCTGGCTGCAATGTAAAGGGTGCTAGGTTTCGAACTGTGACGCGTGAGAAGAATCTAAAGACTCAAAATTCTGGCGTAATGACGAAGGCATCTTTTGGTGATGAAGAAGAAACTGAGTTCTATGGTGTTCTGCAGGAAGTTCTGGAGTTGCAGTATGGGAGTAACAAGCACGACGATAGATCTGTCTACTTGTTTCGTTGTGATTGGTTTGACCTTGCGAGCAGGAATTCCAAGATGAAAGATGATGGATATTTTAAAAGCGTTAATACTTCCACACTTTGGTACAAGGATTCCCCCTTCATATTGGCAAGCCAAGCGGAAACATGCTTCTACTTGGATGACACAAAGTTTGACAACCCTTGGAAAGTTGTCCAGACTTTCAGTCACAGACATGTATATGATGTTCCAGAAAAAGAGAGTGGCGATGACGACGCATATGTAGGGAACGAAGACGCGTACCAGGATGAGATGGGTTCATCTGATCATATATTTATCAATGTTGAGGGTGAAGACCAGGATGTTGAGTTGGAAGATGAGGACGCTGATCGATCTGACGATGTGGAACTTGTTGATGCTCGCACTATGCGTCGACTAGAAGAGGAAGATGAGACAGACTATGTTGACATGAGCGAGGACGAAGAAGACACTTTGGCAGAGAATAGAAGGGATGATGGGGACATAAATTCTGATAATGATAGTGATGTTTGAATATTTAGATTGTGTAATGGAACCATTTATATATTTGCAAACATTATGAGTACTTGATATAATTAATGATTTATGCAATGTAATGTGACAAGCGTACATGACACGATAAAGGGCCATGCAAATAAAAACTTGAACTGATAAACATACATAATTTAGTTCCGAGGATAAAACACGACTCTTTCATAACACATAGAAATGCATGTATCTCTAAGTTCAGCAAATAAAGTCTTGACAGTACATCCGTGGATCAACGACTAACATGAGTGCATTTTAAAATATTTGAACATCACCAGAAGGTAACTACTGAACAGCTACTTCAGGAATGTATGAAACAAACAGGAAAGCCCCTGCATTTGCTACGAAGAGCAGGAACAACATCTTGTCACCCATTTGCATAAAGTGTTCTTCCTCCATGAACTTCTTCCATCCAGTGACGCAGAGACGTCCATCATCAGCAGAAACAGTGTATGACCCAATCACCTTAGTGAAGGGATGACAAACAATGGTGATGTCACCATATTCATGCATTCTATCGGGGACAAGACGGCGTGGGAATTTCTGTTGCAGCAACAAATGTTATAGTCAGCTATACGATTAATATTTCACATCTATATTGTAATGACAAGATGCAACAATATATGATGACAACAAACTATAATGTGTAGAAACTAGGATATTAAGTATGTACTAGGTGCTTGCTCTGATTCATAGTGTTTGTCCAGTTCAGGGTATGCACCATTGCAACAACTGTTCCTTCTCCATAGATCCCAGCCTCATGACGTGCCACAAGGAAGTCAAGATTGTCCACATGTTCTACGACTTTCTCCATCATCCTCCAATTTATCTCAGTTCCATCAATGGAGATGATGGAGTCAATAATGTCACGTTTGTCACGGGACAAATGGTAGTAAGTTGTACAATCATAGTACAAATATATAATTAATATGACACAGGTACCAAGTTGCAAGCAATTTTATAAAGATTATTCGTATGCATAAATCTTACTTGGATGAATTATTGGGTAATTTCCAGTGGTGACAAGAGTGTCAGGACCATAGTCGCCAATAGTGAAATACATCTCCTGTCCAACTTTTAGCCCGTATACTCTAATAAATTCCTTCCAATTTCTTCCACTGAGATAAGTTTCATCATTGTTGTTTGTAACTTTGACACCGAATGAAAATCCTTCATTGGTTGTAAGATTTGCGTAGAAGACTGTTTTGTCAGTCTTTGCTATAGTGTATTTCATAAGGAAATATGCCCTACTGTAGCATGGGATGATCTGAAAGAAGTAAAATTCATCAAAACCATATCAAGTTGTGAGAGAAGAAAGAGCATATTGCCATAATCATGTTTGACACTTCATTATATAATTAGCACTTAATAAATGCATTCATTTATTAAGTAGTGTGTAATTAACTGAATATTCATAAACATTCGTATGCATTAACCTAACTATAAGTACTAAAATAAAGTAGGTGTCCCACGAAACTAGAGGAGACTGTACTAATTTCTATAAATAGATGAGGCAACATTGTTGCACAATGCAGCCAACTACCAAACAAAGGCATGTGTTGTACCATCACACATACCCACCTAAAGACTTTCAGATTTACATGTTAGTACAAAACAAGTGAAGATAGCAAACAAACTTCTCACTACTAAATGAATACAAGTAATTGCAAAACTTTAGTACCGTAACATCCTCAAACCCCTGTCGCAGGGTTAGCACAAAGAAGTTCTTCATCCGATTCCCCCGAGGGCACAACCCCTTGGTGTCCCAACAAGTAGGACACTACAAATCGAATTGGGGATATCAATATTTTCAGATCTAAAACAAGTAATACGCCATGGATCCAGGGTATATTTTTCTTACCGACGGAGCCAACCTAACGGAGATGAAAATGCCGCGTCAAGTGGATAAGAAACGGCAAGGAGGGTTTTAGGCTAGCCTCGACGAAGAATAGAGGGGGACGACGACGGCGAGAGATGGGTAGGGCGAGCGATCGTCTGGCGACGGCGGCAGCCGCCCTTCGGCCTGGAGCTTAGGATGGAAGGAAGAGTTAATTGCGGTTGGTATCTTGGAGAAGCACCCCGTGCGTCAAAGAGAATATAATGCCCTGCACAGTTGATATGACAGCGTAAAAAACCTTTCACGACTCAGGCGTCCACTTAGGCCCACTGTCAGCGACGATACGAATTATCTGGACAGTTCCCTTTTTATCCCTGCCGCCCCAACTTCTAGTCCCCTCTTCTTCTGCCTCGTTTCTTTCTCCCTTTCCCCTATTTCTCTGCTCATCCAATCTACCGCGCCATGGAAGACGTCGTTCTCTTCACGCAGAAGCTTACCCCAACCGCGCATGGGAGCACAGTGCTCGACATCATGTACACGAACGACGTGCAAGTGGACGAGCAAACCATCGGCGAGTTCTGTCGCTTGCTTGAAGAGGAGGAGTACAAATTCCTCGGCCTCGACTTCGAGTACATCGGCGAGTACGATGACTTCGAAGAAGAGGTTGCGGTGATTCAACTTGCATTGCGCCGCAAAGTTCTGGTGTTCCAACTGCCAAGGTATGTAGAAAACCCTCTTCCAAGTACAGATTTGGATTTTGCCTATGAGAAAACCCTGTTCCAAGTTCCTAGTTACGGACACCTTGCGTTTTGTTCTTCCGATCTACTTACTCTATCCACTCATGAGGGATGTTTTAGAGATGAGTGAATCTACATATTAAAAGTATACTAGATGAATCTATTATTAACCTAAAACGTCTTGTATAAATAAAGGAAATAATAAGATGTTTTCGTTGGGGTATTTACATTGCATCTAGTACTACTTCTTTTATCATTCTAGTTGATGTGTTGATATATGTTTTATCCAGCCTTAGTCTGTGTAGCTAAGTAATCTGCCAATTAGTTAGGATGAAGATGCTTTGCAGGACACAAATTATGCATTGACATCGTGGTGTCATGCAGCACTATTTAGAATTATCGAATCTGTATGCTTCAACAGGATATAAGTTATGTTATATGATAGCATGAGATTGATGCTTCCAAATGTTTGCTTCTTTGTTTCTTAGAGATGCTTCTGTCATAGAAAATATTTGCTGCAACCACCCACAACTACGTGTCTTTAATTTTTCACATAAGTTTATAATGTAGAGAATTTTTGATGCAACCATTTTGTTATTTGTGCTTCTTATGTGCTGACCGATTGCTTCAATATGTCCATGCTGTTTGATTTAGTTTGTATAAGCGTTTTCACTGTCCAACTATTTTTCATTGGAAGCATTGCCTCATGCTTCTGATTTATCATATATGATATGAAGAGCTAAATTTGTTGGGTGCAAACTTATGTAAAATCTTCTTTCACAATCTATGTTTCTCATTTGCTTCTACACTTTGATTGGTATGCTTCGCAGCCATGATTTTTCTGTTTTGATTAGTCCATGCTTCCCAAAAATTATACATTACTCTTGTTTTGTACATGCTTCTACTCTACATATGCTATATATTAACTTTCTGCAGGCGTGGCATGAGGTGTCCGGTGCTGTTTGAGTTCCTCTGCTCATCGGGGATCAAATTTGCTAGCGTGGACACAAGGGGTGACAGGAGAGCGATGGAGAGAAGCTGGTCCATTGAGATACCATTTCAGTTCTATGTTGAGTTGCAGGATTTGTTCCGGCACAAAAACCGTTTCAGGACTGGAATGAGTACCATGGCAACCATTCTCATCGACGACTCATACAGTGATATGAAGACGAAGTTCGATGAGAAGCAGCATAAACTTTGGGAGAAGCAGCCACTTGATGATGTTAACATCCATTATGCTGCTGTTGATGGCTTCGTTTCTTACGAGTTGTACCATAAGATCAGTGATGTCATGAATGCGCAAGTCCACCTGAAGCCAAAAGAACCAAAGCCTCCTAAACCGGTACCACATTATTGCCCCAGGTGTGTGCAAGAAATAGAAGAAGCCAAAGAGCGGAGGAGGAAGCGTGCAGCGTGGGAAGGTCCTGATGCAGGGTGGAAAGACAACTCTTGGCAAGAAGGCAGCTCTAACACCTGGGGATGGCATTCTTCAGGTGGGTGGAAGGCTGATGAGTCGTCTGATACTCAGTTTGCGCTCGACAAGAAGTGATGAGCGGCACCATGACCTCCATATTAATTTTAGCCATGTTTATGTGTAGTTAAATGAACATTAACTAAGTATGTGTGCATGCTTTTGTGTAAGTAGTTAACTACTAAGACTTAGCATCTGGTGAGCGGGAGCAAGCGCTCGATGTTTATGGACCGTTATGTACTTATGTGTGATACTTTTGTAACTAGTTTCAGTGCAAAGTGTAACCAGTTTCAGTTTGGTGTTCATCCCCTCATCTCACACCTAAACAAGGTTAAAAAAATTGTCAAATGACCATAACAAGTTATTATGGCTATGTAAGCACACACAAAAAGTTTCACCTCCTCATTCAACTTCCTTGAACCATTTTGTCCAATTTTGATTCATTCAAATGATTTTCTAACCTTTTCTTTCAAAAATAATGGTAGGGACACCTATAGTTGGTAAAAAATATTGTCAATGACCATAACAAGTTATTAAGACTATCCAAGCACACACAAAAAGTTTCACCTCTTCATTCATCTTCCTTGAACCATTTTGGCCATTTATGACTCATTCAAATGATTTTATAGCATTTTTCTTTATAAAAAATGGTAGGGACACCTAAAACATGGTAAAAACTATTGTGAATGACCATGACATGTTATTAGGGCTATGTAAGCACACACAAAAAGTTTCACATCCTCATTCATCTTCCTTGAACCATTTTGTCCAATTTTGATTCATTCAAATGATTTTCTAACCTTTTGTTTCAAAAATAATGGTAGGGACACCTATAGTTGGTAAAAACTATTGTCAATGACCATGACATGTTATTATGGCTATGTAAGCACACACAAAAAGTTTCACCTCCTCATTCAACTTCCTTGAACCATTTTGTCCATTTATGATTCATTCAAATGATTTTACAACATTTTTCTTTATAAAAAATGGTAGGGACACCTAAAACATGGTAAAAACTATTGTGAATTACCATGACATGTTATTAGGGCTATGTAAGCACACACAAAAAGTTTCACCTCCTCATTCATCTTCCTTGAACCATTTTGTCCAATTTTGATTCATTCAAATGATTTTCTAACCTTTTCTTTCAAAAATAATGGTAGGGACACCTATAGTTGGTAAAAAATATTGTCAATGACCATAACAAGTTATTAAGACTATCGAAGCACACACAAAAAGTTTCACCTCTTAATTCATCTTCCTTGAACCATTTTGTCCATTTATGATTCATTCAAATGATTTTCTAACCTATTTCTTTATAAAAAATGGTAGAGACACCTAAAACATGGTAAAAACTATTGGGAATGACCATGACATGTTATTAGGGCTATGTAAGCACACACAAAAAGTTTCACCTCTTCATTCACCTTCCTTCAATCATTTGTCCAATTTTGATTCATTCAAATGATTTTCTACCCTTTTTCTTTCAAAAAAATAGTTGGGCCACCTTAACTAGGTAAAAAATATTGTCAAATGACTATAACAAGTTATTAGGGCTATGTAAGCACACACAAAAACTTTCACCTCTTTTCATTCTTCTTCCTTGAACCATTTAGTCCAATTTTGATTCATTCAAATGATTTTCTAGCCTTTTTCTTACAAAAAATGGTTGGGCCACCTTAACTAGGTAAATTTTTTTGTCAAATGACCATAACAAGTTATTAGGGCTATGTAAGCACACACAAAAAAGTTTCACCTCCCTTCATTCATCTTCCTTGAACCATTTAGTCCAATTTTGATTCATTCAAATGATTTTCTAGCCTTTTTCTTTCAAAAAATGGTTGTGGCACCTAAACTAGGTAAAAAATATTGTCAAATGACCATAACAAGTTATTAGGGCTATGTAAGCACAAACACAAAGTTTCACCTCTTTTCATTCATCTTCCTTGAACCATTTAGTCCAATTTTGATTCATTCAAATGATTTTCTAGCCTTTTTCATATATATGTGACACATCTCTATAATCATTGAGGTTGAAGGTGAGTTATGTACATAGTACACCAAGCAAACAATCTTTGTCTATGAGACAAGAATTTTGAAGCCCCAAATTTACTTGCAACTTTTGGTGTTCGTTCATGTCATAACCCAAGGTTTCACCATTAATTTTTAACAATATGAACTCATAGATGAAACTTCGACACATAAATATGAATCAAACGAAACATGTGCAATTTGGTTGTCCCGTATTACTAACATGATTGTAGGAACATATATAGTTTTAAACTTTTAATGATTCAAATCATTAAAAGGGATTATATACGACATTAAATAATTAAAACATGTAACCTACGCTCAAATATTAATTTTTCCCCCCACTTCTGACCCGGTAGTCGAACTTCCCTCCTAACTTTGGGAAAATTTCGTTCCCTCCACTTTTCCCCGCCGAACGCAACTCATTTTTTTCGCCCGTGATACTATAAATACATCGTGCTACCCAACCCCCTTAATTCCGTTCCCTCTTAATTCGCACGTACAAATTCATTCCCTCCCTCATCGCTCTCTACCTCGCCAGATCCACTCTCTCCGCCGGCAGTTCGTACCCTCGCTCCGGCAGGCTATCCGGCGGCCGCCATGACCGGTCACCGGAAACCACCCAAGGCTCGCGATCCGCCCAAACCTACGCCGAAGAAGGTCAATCACAAACGCCAAGGTGATAAATCTATCCCACATTTCAGTACGTACTAGATCGATCGTTCAATAGTTAGACTAGAATTGTTAGGTTTACGTACGGTGTACTAATTTACATGATCACATCTAGGGTTCTACGAACATTTGATTTTTGTTCTTACCACGATCGCATCTAGGGTTTAAGAAAAGGAATTCTTCACGTTATAACTTCATGTACTACAGAAGAGGATCTGCCATATTTATCAATCTTAGATCTGAAACATTGCATGAACTTTTAAGTTAGATGAATGAGATCATATATTTGTTATGTTCATTACTTACGGGAAATCATATACTCGCTGAGATCTGCAACATTTACGTGAAAAACAAACTTGTCATGTATACTCTAAATTAGGCCACTTCATTATTTATGGAACGTACCACATAATTCTGAATTTGCGGTCACGAATTCCTACACGCTAATACACACAAATCTTTTCCTTCTTTTTTCAGCTGCTAAACAAAAAGAGGTACTAACTACAATAGAGTTAGAAAGGAGAAAACAAATGGAGGAAAATGCAACTCGTCTACAGCAAGCCATGGAAGCCAAATTTCTTGCTGGAGGTCTTAATCCACAAGATTTTAGACAGGTTGCACGTACCTTCGTGTATGGTCGGGAACAAGGCGGGATTAATGACGAAGAAAAGGAGCCAGAACCTCAAGACAAGGAAGCTGACCCTGCATATGAACCAGATGATGAAGACCTTGCCAATGAAGATGATGATTTGCATACAGATGACGAGCGCAATGCCTCAAAGCGGCCGTCTCAGGTCTAACATGTTTATTAATTCGCAAATTGGTTATCTGATTCATGGTAGTGGTACTGCATTCATACTTATGTCTTCATGCATTATGAAACAGGCAGTGGATGAAACGGCATCTGCGGCACATAATAAGCATGTCAAACAGATAGTAGCACCTTCATCCACCATTTCAACAAGATCAAGAGTACCTGCTTTCACTGAACCTGCGGCCTCAGATACGCGTACGATGACAGAAGACGCCGACGTTGAAGAGCAAACCACACCTACGACGCAGATTCGTACTTCTGATGGCAGCAACTCATCACCTGATGACAATCAACTAGTTCTGTTCCAACGCAAAGGTACGACCATGGATACTTTACATGTTCTACTTGTACTTATTTGCTAATATTTGGACAAGTTTAACCTATTTTCTGTCTGAATTTCAGATGCATTGTCAGTCTCTGTCAAGTCAAAGCAGAAACGACTTGGACGGAGACCTACCATGGGGCATTCACTCCATGAATGGACAAAAAAAATGGTGGCAATAAAATGCAAATTGACTTCACTGCAGGCGTGAGAAGACCCAAAAATCCTCTACATGCAGCAAAACTAAGCTCTGAGGTTGGTATACACATCCGCAGCGATAAGATGCCCCTTGCAACGCACTGGAAGCTCTACGACAAAGATAAGAGTCTACAAGATGCTGTTCCTTCTGCGATTAAAAAAGTTGCGGTGAGTCTACTCTCTTCATCTATATTATTCAGACTGTAACATGGTTAACAACCTAATTTGTGCATATGCAAACCCTCTTTTGCAGGAAAAGTTTGTGATGGACACAAATGATGATGTGGCCAAATCTGTGTGCACAGAAATGATACAAAATAGTGTTCGACAACAACGCTATAGGCTTAAGAAGGAGTACTGGCCCAAGATTCAAAAGCTTACTCCTGAGCAAGCTTATTTGATGAAGCCAAGTACTGTAGACGAGAATAGTTGGAAAGAACTTGTGAACATATGGTTTGATGACCACTACCAGGTACATAATTCATATTTCTTTCACCTACAGCTAGCAACTTAATTCATACATATTTTATTTTTTGCATCACCTAATTAGATCCCACCTGCTTAATACAGGAAATGTGTATGAAGAATGTAAAGAACAGAGAAAATGTGAAGCAGCACCATACCACTGGATCAAGAAGCTACATTGCCCACTACGAGCATGTTGTAAGTATTTCAACTAGGTCTACGCAATTACTTAGCTACTTGTACTGCAAATATATAATTTATAGAACTGATACTCAAAATGTACTAAACCTTGTAGAAGGCTCTGAACAAGGAGGAGGAAACATCACCAATTGAATTTTACAGAATTACCCACACTAGCAAGGATGGTGTGATGCCTCAGGAAGCACAAGAGGCTTATGTACGAAATATTTAACAACAACACAAATTTATTATTACTGTCTCGGCATACTATCATTTGAAACATTTGAATCTAATTGCAGGAACAAATGCTGCTAAGAAAGATGGGACCACATCCAGAGGATCATCCTAAAGAAACAGATGTGATGATTGTTCAACAAGTCCTCAAGGAACAGAGCTCCTCCAGCTCTAGCACATTCTTGTCAAGATTGGGCGTCTCATCATGCTCCCAGAGATACACCATTTCCAAAGAGCGCATTAGAGAGCTAGAAGAGAGGCTTGCTGATCAGGACCAACAATCAGTACTGGCAGCTAAAAGGTATAAAAATGATCTGGACACTACTAGGGAAAAGCTTACTCGTGGCGCACCAAAATGGCTTACCCGTGGTGCAGGGGCCTGCGCCACGGATTGCCACGCCACGGGTAACCACACTTACCCGTGGCGCAGGCCGGGATGTGCGCCACGAGTATTTCCCATGGCGCACCTGGCTACCTTGCGCCACGGCTAAGTGGAAGTACCCGTGACGCACCTCTTAGCCGTGCGCCACGGCTAGGGTGCGCCGCGGCTAACTTCTGTCATGCGCCACGGCTAAGTTTTTCTGTATTTTTTTATATACAGCAAATACAGTATTTATACAGGTATTTATACAGTTGTTAATACAAATGTTAATACAGATTACAGAACAATATACAAAATACATAGATCACACATGCATTATAACTGAAAATATATCGCGGATCATCATATGTATATACATCGAGCGGAAACGAGTAGCAAGTTCGAACATCACATTACAAACTAAAGAATGTTTAATTACAAACACGTGTTCCATCCATAGTTTGAACATAACCTAAGACAAGCATAAGATAGCTAGGCGTCGACGGTCTTCGGGGCCGGGAAGGGGCGGATGCCGTCTATCGTGAAGGGACGGATGTCGCCTTGTGCCTTTAAACGTCGTTCCACCTCCGCATTATCGAGTGGAGCACCGTCGTAGTAGAACTTGCCTCCAACGGTGCAGACATCGTGTAGTATGATCCGCGCGAACGTCTCCTGGATGCGATAGAATTCTTGTCGGAGATCAAGATCTTGGATCGTCGCCAAGTTCTCGGCCCAGCGTTTTAGTTGTTCTGGCAACTTGAGTTGATCTGCAACCCGTACGAAGGCACGGATCTGGTGGATGGCGTAGTAGGCATCCCTCTCACTGTTCTTTGGTTGCGAGATGCAAGCAAAGTTGACAATATGGTGGAATGAGACAATACCTCCTCTTCCCTTTCTCTTCCTTTTGAAGACGCCTCCCCTCATACTGAAGCCAACTAGAGCATTATCCAAAGCCTTCTTGAGGTTGGTGTAGTCATTCGGTTTGTGCTCCCTACCCGAGTCCAAATATGTGACTAGGGAATAAGCCGGGCAAAGAACGAGCAGGACGCAATACTTGTCTCTGGGCAAAACAACAATTTAGACAGAGTGTTAGAAAAACAATGATACAAAACTAATTTAGACAGAGTAGAGAATGACTACTTACTCGGGATAGTAGGGCAAGAGAATGTAATCCTTCCACTTATTCTCCACCATGATTTCTTCGAGGTGTTTCGACATAAATTGCCAGCCTTCATGGCTTCTGAAGTTGGTCTCGATCATGTAGTAGGGGTCCGCTATCGCGACGCCCCCGATCTTCTCTTTTTGGACTTGGTGGGCCGTACTGAGACAGAATAAGCGGACTAAGTGAGGATGGAGCCGCCTCAAGTTAAACATCTTGAAGATGTCATCAAACCGTAGGAACAGCAAATCAGCCGGCTCTTGTATGCAAAAGCCATCAACTCCCTCTGGCACCTTGGCAGTGAAAAGCGGGTGTGGGTGTGTTGGATCTTTCATTTTAAGAAGATCCAGCTCTCGTGTCAGAACACGCTCATGCAGCATCTGCATATCCCCACTCATGAGGCTGAGCACATCATGCGGTACCATCGGTAGACCCGCAATATGTATTTGCTGCATAACATCTTTGCTGGGTCCTGGCCCGTCCTTAAACCGGATCGGTTTCGGAGGCATGGGAGGCTGGCTGCTCGAGCCATGGGCACCCTGCTGCGGCTTTGGAGGCATAGCGGGCTGGCTGCCGGATGCATAGTCGCTCTTTCTAGTTCTTTTCCGCGCCTTCTTAGGCTTTGAAGGGATGCCTCCTCCGGCCGCTAGCGCTTCACGACAGGTTCCAAGTAGTGTGTTGGGGCTCAGGATAGCTTGTGATGCTTCTTTCTGCGTGAAGTCGTCGGCTGGAGGCGTCTCTTGAGAATCGAACAGACGCTTCGTGCACGCGGCTTTATCTGGTTGACTGGGCTCGTGAGTGTGCGGAGCACTTGACGGTTCATCAAGAGGATCCATGAATCCTCCGTCTTCGCAGCGGTCATCATCGATGTAGCAGTCATCGAAGATGTCATCTTCCCATGCCGCAGGCTCTTTCAGTTGTGGTGGTGCTGGTGCGCTGGCCTTGACAGGGTTTTGCCCCAACCCGACTTCCGATGTTGTGTGTGGAGTGTCCGGGCTAATACGGATCTGGGTTTTCGGCCACATCATGGGCCAGGGGAGGCATTCACGGAGGAGCAGGTGGTCCTTGGCTCCCACGGGTTGAACAGGAGGATCCACCTCATTGCAGCCCGTGAACACCCTAATCATTGAGACCTTGAAGAAGCCATCTGGTATCGGCGTGTTGTGGTGCATGCGATTTTTGGGCGCAACGATGGTAGCCCTAGCAACATCCTTCAACTCTCCATTCACATGGTGTAGGAGAGTGCATCTAGTGTCGCCCTGCGAAGAACATGCATGTACGGCGTTAGATATGCAAGGCAAAGGAAAAATGGATGAAGTAATATGCGCTGAGCCTACGGCAATTAGATACCATGAGGGCATCGAGCTCGGCCATTGTCGAGACACCGCCGACAGCTTGAGACAAGGAGTCGGAGTGGGCGCCGCTTGGCGCGGTGCCGGCCGGCGAATTCTCCGGAGCAGGCGACGGCGTGGTGAGGACCGGTGGAGTATCCTGGACAGGTGGAGGTGGCGGCACGGTGTTGGCGGACGAAGCCGCCGACGCGGCGGTATTGGCCGTGTTGCCTCCAAAGTTTGGCACTCGACACGGCCCTTGTCGACCTCCGTCGATCCAATCCGTTACCGAGGTCACGACGGAAGAAAGGAAACCGGCTAGCGCCTTGGCCACTAGTTCGTTGACTACATCCTCCTGCTTGCGCTTCTTCCTCTCCTTCCGCGTCTACTTGTCCTCGGCATAATAGTCATACCATAGGACCTTGCCATGGCCGACAACACGGCCACCTGACGGTGGCTTGTCCAGATCCCGCCCCTTGACCTTGTTCAACGCCGCGTTGAATGGAGTGTCCCACACGGGCTTCGTCGGACTCTGGGAGGAGCTTTTTTCCGTGGCTCTAGACTTTTCCACTTCCTCCAGAGCCTTTTGGAACTTCACGACTGCAGGATCCGTCGTAAGTTCCTTGGTAACCGGGTCCTCCGTGAACCGAGCCCTGACAAAGTTTCTAGTCTGCTTGTGTTTAATTTTGGCGAAGGGGTTCTCTTTGCCCTTTTCTGCCCACTCAGCGTCCTGCTTCTCCCATTTGGGCTCTGCCGCGAAATAACCACCACTTCCGAGATGGTGGTGACCTACATTCTTCGAGTTCATCCACCTCCCCCGTTCACTCATTTTCTTGGATACAGGTAGTCCGAGCCTGCCCCGGAAAATCCTAAGGTCTTCTTCGTTGACCCGCTCCTTGTTCCAGATCTCCTCGGGACTTTTATCGTCTTCGATCAATTTTTTGACCCTAGTTCTCCAACTGGACAAGGCCTTGCTCATCTTCGTGAGGGCAAAGTTGTTGACGGCATTGAGTTTTTTCATATCATGGTTACCGTCTTCATCGGCCCTGTAGGCCGGCGGGAACTCATACCGTTCGTGCAGCCTCTTGATGAGGCGGAGTGTAACAGCCCTAGCTTGGTTATGAAAAATACCAATAATTTTTCCACTTTTTGCATATAAGTTTGCATCATGGCATCCCTTTAAATTGCTTGTGTTACCAAACAACCAATGGGAAACAATGAAGTGAGGGAAACCAAAACCTTCCCAAGGCCTCCACACTTTGAAAATGCAAACTATGGTGTGAACCATGTCATGGCAGGTAACCTTATGGTCCAACAAGTTCCCCAAGTTCACCTTAATGCACAAGAACCAAATGATGGGTTCCAAATTGTCTCCAACGACTTTCTTAGGCCCTAAAATGTGGCTCAAAGCTTTTGTCTATTTGTGAGCCATGCCACCTTGCTCAAAAGCCTAGATAAATGTATGGTGAGTTGTTTATCTTGTGGAGAAACTCCCAGAATTTTTGCATATTTTCTGGAATTGTTTTGGTGCCCCTTTTTAAAATCTAGCCTTTCTGCCAAATTCTGGTCGTCCGGAATGACCCGGAATTTTCCGGACCAGTCGGAATTTTCCGGACCTTTCCGGAAAATTCCGGATGGTGCACAGTGGCGACAGGGCGCACTGGCGCCATGCCGCCACCTCCTCCGCGCCCATGCCGCACGCCGCCGTGGCAATTGGAGGGCTAGGAAGCCCGTGACCGTGCTCACCTGCCCCGCACTCCTCTCTCCTCCTCGCCCCTCCTCTTTTTCCGGATCGAGAAGAGGCTCTCGTTCCTCTCACCGCCCGCCGTAGTGTCGTCGCCATCGCCGTCGATTCGCCGCCGTTGGAGCTCCCCGGGACGAACGGCCGCCGCCAACAGCTCCGCCTGCTCCTCCTCAACCTCCACCACCGAAGGACGCTTGCTGGGAGGCCTCGAGTCGAGCTAATCGAGCTCGGCTTCCCGAGTTTGGTCCGCCGTCCGCCGTGGCCGTCCTCGGCAATTTCCGGCCACCGCGGTCGTCCCCGTCCTCACCGACCGCGCCTACTTGCTTCTAGTGAGCATGCGCATCCTTTAGGCCTTCTCCCGTCTCCCCTCCCTCTCTCTCGCGTGCTCGTCCCGAGCAAGTTCCCGCCGTCGCCGTCACAGTTTTCCCAAAATCGAGCCGTCCGGAATCTCCCGGATTATTCCGGATCGATTCCGGGTCGACCGGATTTTTCCGGACATTTCCGGACGGATTCCGAAACCCCAACCGAAAGATTTTGAGGTCACCTCGGATTTGGCTCGGAATGAGCCCGGATTATTCCGGACCATCCGAATATTCCGGACCAATCCGGATGAATTCCGAACCAACAGTAAATCTGTGCACTTCGTAATTTAACTTCTTTTCATTAAATCTTGCAAATGTTATACCAATTTGATCAACATGTTGAATGCTTTCTGATCATGCTAATATCATCTCATGACAAGATTTTGGACTTTGTTATTAATCTTGAATTGGATAGAAGATATAAATCCAAATAGGTAATTAAATTGCTATTTATTCATCGGTGCTTCGAAAATTACAAATACGATACCAAAATGTTCGGAATGACAAACCCTACCCATTCTTGTCATATTCATGCATATTTGAGCCACCTCTCTAATAATTTGGTAATTTATAAGATTGTGGTCACTAAGATAAATATGGGGTTGATCCCAAATAATTTCACTAATTATTTGGCTCCCCATTTAATTGTGCCTTTAAATTATATAATGATATCTTTGCATCAACTTGACATGTCATCATGTGATTGAGCATCGCATCTTGTGTTCATGTGATTTATGTGTGCCTTTTATTTCTTTTGGGTATCGATAGATTCCGGAGTCGAGGGTCTCTCTACTTACCCCGACGATCAGTATTTCACGACCGGGCAGCAAGGCAAGAGATAACCTAACCTTCTTGGCATCTAGCATCCTATGTTTTATCAACTATTTTATCCACCATAATATTGCATGCGGTTCAAATGTCTTTTGGGTAAATAATAGAATATCCTATGGATGCATGTTCTTCCCCGAGCCAATCACATGAATCCCTACCTATGAAACCTAGGGTTGAAGTGTTGGCCGAGACAAAGATAGAATTGTTGTATTCATATGCTTAGCTATGCTTAGCCATGCTTAAATAAATGCTTTATGTCCGTTATTAATTCCGTAATTGTTGAGGATGATGGAATGATTCGGGCAGGGTGGATAATTGTGATGCTTAATTAAAATGCTAAGACGGCTTGGGTGAGTTGCCATCGGGGATGGTGTTTTGCCTCACTCTAGCCCCTAGGTGCAAGTTCTTTACCTCTTGAACCAAGACGAGCGTGCTGCCATTGGTGGGTGTATGGGCGCCTTACTGACCGAATAATTTGTGAGGGGCTTGTCAAGGGTCCTCTAGTTCGAGTTTTCCATTTGCCGTGTGTGTGAGCGGAAAAAAAAATTGATGAGGATGGTGGTGATAGGATGTGACGGTGGGGCAGGGCGCTGGGAGCGCTGAACCTGTCCTTCCGCCACTGATGGTCCTTGAGTAAGCCTCGTGCATTGTAAAGGTCTAACTGCGCCCGCTCGCCGGCCTTCCCCGGAAGAGGGCCAACTAGGTGAGCCGGACGGTACCAATGGGTAAAATAGTACACCCCTGCAGGGTTAATCTTTTCGAAAAGCCGTGTCCACGGTTATGGACAACTTGGGAATAGACGATAAGATCATAGAGAATATTAACCTAATTGATATGGCAGCTAAAGGTTGCATAATCAACGTGTGATAAAGGTTCACTTCCTCGAGGGTGATTCGAGGGGGTGCCTTGGTGGAGATGAGTGTGGTTGGTTACAAAAGGGTTCGATGAGAACCGATGATGACAATGTTACTTTCTTACCCCTTTTGAAAAGTATTCTGAGTAGACGAATGCCATGTGTCCTTTATGGTTCGGTTTATTAAAACTAGCTTTATGCAAAAGAAATACATATACAGCTTTAGAGCCTCCGTCAGTCATTGGGCCTATATCGCCCTACTAAACTTGCGAGTACATCGTACTCAGTCTCTCTTTGCTGCCTCTATGATTTTGTATTTCAGAGGAGGACGACACCGAGCAGCTAGGTGGGTTCTTCGTTGACGTCGACTACTAGTCTGGGGTTCCCAGGTGGCAGCTTGGGACCGTGGAACAAGCTGGCTTGGGTGATGTTTATTGTAGGCCTCTTAGGCCATATATTTGCTTCTTGTTGTTAGACAACACTACCCGCTTCCGCTTGATGAATTGTAGGATCTGTGATCCTTTGATGTGTAATATTTGTATTCTTCTCATTATATGAGTTGCTATATGTTTTGTGTCGTAGAGTCATGCAATGTGCCAGTTTGTTCCACAAGTCTCGATCTCTGTGTTATACCTTGATGGTTGTGCCAATTACATAGCCTCTCTGTATAATTCCGGGGTCGGGGCGCTACACGGAGGCGCAAACCCTCTTTACTAGCATCCCTTATGTTATCCTCATAGACCGGGACGACATCTCGAAGGATGCATGCCACTTGGAGGCCATACCCTGCGGCGGCCCCTGTAGGCTCTAGAGGCGCCCCACCGGGGGACACTTTGGTGATCGCTTGCCTCAAGGCCCGGACCTTGTTCTTGCTCCTCTCTTTCCTAGCCTTTTTGGCTTGGCTACCATCTGTGCGTTCTCCGCCATCCGTGGTCTCGTTGCCATCCCCGGCGCCACTAGTGGTGGTCTCGTTGCCATCCCCGGCGCCACTATTATTGGCGCCCTCGACACCATCCTCGGCGCCAGTATTATTGGCGCCCTCATCGCCACCATGGTCCTCGGCAACATCCCCGGCCGGCTCATCATAGAAGCTCTAGAAGTCAGCATTATTCTCTCTGGCTAGTCGTTCTTCCACGCTTAGCTGCCGAGAAGAACCTCCGGCCTCATCGTTGTTAGCCATGTGTTCTGCGTTTGACAACAAAATGGAACGTTTTAGTTAAAAGAAACAAAAAATATATGCCGATGTATTATGGAAATGTCGAATCATTTCCGTTCCGGCAAATTTCCGGCGGCACTCCTAGTGCCAAAAATTAGCAAAGGTCATGCCGAATTTTTCACGGAAAAATTCGGCATGACCTTTGCTAATTTTTGGCCATAGGAGTGTCGGAAATTTTCCGAAATGGAAATGAATCGACATTTCGGCAAAACATCAGCACTCATATAAAATCCCTACAAGATTTGATACATATATATAACCGCACACAACTTGGGATTTCATATCAAAACATCATCACAACATGACCATTACACATCATCACAACATCATCATTTCACGTCATCACAACATCATCATTTCATCAGCATTTCACATCATTTCATCACCAAGAAGACCCCTACCTATAGGAAAAAGCAGCAGCAGCACCCCTTGTAGCAGCAAGCAGCAGCAGCAGGCCACCACCTGAAAGATATAGCCACAACAACAGATTAGAGGATCGAGTGGCAGCAGCAGGTTTCATTTTTTTTGGTCAACCAAACGACGTCTGAAAATTTTGATTTTTACACGACCAACGTATAACTGTTGTTGACCTACTGTACAAATTTCAGGTTAATCAGAGTTGAATTGAATTGCTGAAAAATTGTAGAGCATTTCAGCCAGAAAATTCAAAAATTAAAATTTATTCGAAGTTTGATATTTTTTTATTTCCAATATTAGTTGCATTGCATTTTGCATTTTGCTCTAACCCTAACCCTAACCCTAATTAACCCTAACAGCAAGCATCAATATTAATAGCAATCCTAACCCTAACAGCAAGCAGCAAGCAGCAAGCAACAAAATTTCTATCTAACCCTAATAATAAATAGGCAAACCTAACCCTAATAACACTAAACCTAATGTCACTAACCCTAACAGCAAGCACAAGCATCACTAACCCTCACAAGCATCACTAACCCTAACAGCAAGCACAAGCATCACTAACCCTTCTTTCTGATTCTTCACTATAGGTACCCTAACAATATGAAAAAAATTAAAAAAAATGGTGTAACCATTTCGTCAAACACCCTGTGGGCGGGGAAGGGGGAGACGTACCTGTCGGAGGAGGAGGCCGGTCGCTGACCGGAGGAGGAGGGGAGGACGAGGCGCACCGGTGCGCTGGGAGAGGAGGAGGCCGGTCGAGCGTGGGCGGGGAGAGGAGGATGAAGGCGAGCGGGGAGGGAGGGAGGAGGACGGTCGGGCATGGGCGGGAGAGGAGGAGGAGGGACGGCGCACGGCGGGGAGGAGGAGGGGAGGAGGGACGGCCGGGCGGAGAGGACGGCCGGGCGGAGAGGAGGGCCGGCCGGACGGAGGGAGGCAGGCGCGCGGCGGTTTCGATCGGAGACGAAGGAGACGAAGAAGGAGATGGTGCTCGACACTTAGCCAAATTTGGAGATGTGTTCGCGCGCACCGGCCACTATAGTGGGCCTATCTTGGCCGTGGCGCAGGGTTGTGGGCCTGCGCTATGTGTATAATGGATAGCCGAGGCGCAGGTCCTACCACCTGCGCCACGGGTAAGTTACCCATGGCGCAAGGTTGTGCCCTGCGCCACGGCTAAGGAGTTTTTTTATATTTTCTTTTTGCATTTTGTTTTTCATTTTCTGCATTTCATTTAAGACATTCATTTTCATTTTCTTATCATTGCATTTTGCATTTTCATTTTTCATTTCATTTCATTTATAATATTTCTTATCATTGCATTTTGCATTTTCATTTTTCATTGCATTTCATTTATAATATTTCTTATCATTGCATTTTGCATTTAATTTCATTTAAGACACACATTTCAATATTAGGATTACATATTCTAGCATATTAAATTCCGATGATATTAGAATTACAAATTCTAGCATATTAAATTTATAATAGTAGGATATCTTAATATTCTGATGATATTAGGATTACAAATTCTAGGATACTTAATTTATAATATTAATTCCTAGGGTTACAAAATCAAGCGTCGTATTTCCCACACCATCTAGCTACCATTTCACAATCTTCTTTCCCTTCTTGGTGGCGGTTGAATAATTTAGACCCGGAACATGTCGACTTCTTCTTGCGAACGGAAGACCACCTGAATTGGGTAGTGTTTTCCTACTTCTTCTTGTGGTGTATGTTCCTTCGTCGTCATCATCTTCCATCTTTGGGTCTCCGTACTGGTCAAAATCTTGCTCGTTGGCGACTCCATCCATTCCGATGATGCTCCTTCTTCCTCTTCTCACGACAACACGGCTAGGCATTGTCGGGTCGGTGATGAAGAAGCATTGGTCAACTTGGCTAGCCAGTACCCACGGTTCAGTTTTCGCGATGACGCTCGCGGTAGCAGCAGACTTGGAGGCTTCGGGTATAGACATGGTGGTGAAATATCCGTCTTCTTTTTTTGGACTGACGCTCTTAGCCCATCTGACACGGAACATCGGCACCTTGTCTCCAGAGTAGTCCAGCTCCCAGATCTCCTCGATCCTTCCATAGTACCTTTCTTTGACGTCACCGGTGAAGGATTCCATCGTTACCCCTGAGTTCTGATATTCGCTATTCCTGTCTTTTTCCTCCGTGTAGAACGTGTAACCGTTGATATCGTATGCCTGATATGTCATCAGGTTGGGCGCAGGGCCCTGTGACAAGAGGAATATGAGTTTTCCTTCTGCGGAAGTCATTGACGGAGGATTATCTAGAAGGTGGCGTTTGAACCAACGCGTGAAGGTGGCGTTGTGCTCTTTGATTATTTCGACGTCCGTTCGATGCTGACCACGTTCACTGTACTTCTTCTCAATAAAGTTTTTGTGCTTTTCCAACCAAGGATCGACCACTTGTATGTGTCTTAGCGCTACAAAGTTTGCACTGTCAAGTCGGCGCGTCGGCCAGAGTCGTCCACTTGTAGTTCCCTCCTGCCTGTTTTGTGACCTGCTCCATCGAGCCTGCCAATGTGCTTATTTTCGGGCAGACCAATAGGGTTCTCGACGTCTAGAAAATTCGTGCAGAAAGAGATGCACTCTTCGGTGAGATAGCCCTGACGATGCTTCTATCTGGACTTGCCATGTTACGAACGTATCCTTTGATGACACCATTCATCCTTTCGAACGCATCATGCCGTGCAGGAACATCGGCCCGAGCTGGATGATATCATCCACGACATGGATCAGCAAATGCACCATAACGTCGAAGAATGCGGGAGGGAAGTAAATCTCAAGCTCATTTAGTATCACAATGATCTCTTCCTGTAGCCTTACGGCTTTCTTCATGCTGATCGACTTTCGAGAGATGACGTCGAAAAAGTTGCATAGGTCCAATAGCGTTTGGCGGACGTGTGGGTCCATTATCCCTCGGAGTGCAACCGGAAGTATCTGCGTCATCAGCACGTGACAGTCATGAGACTTCATCCCGCTGAACTTTGTTTCGCTGCGTCCAGATATCTGCTTATCTTCCCCGCGTAACCGGAAGGAAATTTCACTCCGAGAAGGCACTTGATAAACTGTTCGATCTCCTTCTGGCTCAGAGTGAAGCACGAAGGAGGGCAGTAATAGTCATTCTGTTTCGCCTTTTTTCCCTTTCGACGACCTTCCGTCTCCTCCTCCTCGGACAGATCATTATCATCGTTAGGGCGTCCTCCGTGGAGATCTTTCCTGATACCCAATGATCTTAGGTCGTTTCTTGCTTTCGGCCCATCTTTGGTCCTCTCCGGCATGTTGAGAAGGGTGCCAAGCAGACTCTCGCACACGTTCTTCGTGATATGCATGACATCAAGGCTATGAGGTGTTTCGAGAATCTTCCAATATGGCAAGTCCCAGAAAACAGACCTTGTTTTCCATACCTTCAGCAGTGGTGGCGGAGCCTTCTGCTTCTTCCCCGGCGGAGGGCACTCATCCCAGTTTGTCAACAGCATGTCGATTTCTTCGCCGCTCCTCTTACGTGGGGCTCTTCGGATCTCAACGGTACCATCGAACAGCTCTTTGCGTTTTCTCCACGGGTCATCCTTGCGAAGCCACCTTCGATGTCCCGTGAACACTGTTTTTGAAGACCCGGGATCTTTCTCTAGCTGCATATATGTTGTATCGTCCATGCACCTAACGCATGCACAGTGTCCGTGGGCCACCTGGCCTGCGATATATCCGTAACCGAGATAGTCTTGCACCGTCGTGATTAACGCGGCTCTCATAGCGAAGTAGTCTTCCGCGACGGCGTCCCATGTGCTGACCCCTAGAGTCCATATCTTATGTAGCTCATCTCTCAAGAGCTGCAGATACAGATTGATGTCGTTTCCTGGTTGTTTCGGCCCTTGGATTAGCATGCTCATGTGAATGTACTTCCTCTTCATGCACAACCATGGGGGTAGGTTGTATATCCATACAAACACGGGCCACGTGCTATGTGTGCTGCTCTGGTTGCCAAACGGATTGAGCCCATCGGTGCTCACGCCCAACCTGATGTTTCTTGGATCGTTCCCAAAAGTTGGGTATTCAAAGTCTAACGCTTCCCACTGCTTAGCATCTGAAGGGTGTCTCAGCGTCTTATATGTCTCTTCGTTTTCCGGCTTATTCCTTTCCGCGTGCCAGCGCATTAACTTTGCTTCCTTAGGATCTATGAAAAGCCGCTGCAGACGAGGAATGATCGGAAGGTACCATACCACTTTCCGAGGAGCTTTCTTTTTCCCTTTCTTGTATCGAGCAGCGCCGCACACCGGACATGCAGTTGTCTCCGCGTCATTTTCCGGATAAATGAAGCAATCATTGATGCAAACGTGGTATTTGATGTGCGGTAAATCAAAAGGGCACACGATTTTCTTGGCCTCTTCGATACTACTAGGACACGTGTTCCCCTCAGGAAGACGATCATGCCAAAATTCCAAGTTCTCGTCGAAGCTTGCGTCTGTCCATTTGTGTTTTGCCTTCATCTGCAGAGCCATGAGCGTTACTTTCAAGCGGGTATCCTCGGGACGACATCCCGCATACAATGGAGCATTCGAGTCTATGTCCAGCTGCGCCAGCTTAGCCTCTCTAGCAGCGTTACTCGACTTTTTGAGAAGCAATTCTTGAACATGAGGGTCCCGCACGACTAAAGTTAGCAGCGTCGGTGTGCCCGCGTCTTCTCCACCGTTTATATCGACTTCTTCTTCATCATCATGCCCGACATATTCTTCGTCACCATAATCGGGAGGCGCCTCATCATCTTCCTGATCATTTCCCACCGCGCCCCCACGGACGTCCTCATCATCATCCTCGTAAGTGAAGTCATCCATAAAACCTTTCCTGAGCAAATGCTCCTGCAATGTGCCGGAAAAGGGGTCGAGCACGGTGCCGAGTTTTCATGTTCGACATGGACACTTTATCCCGGTGTCGTTGTTCTTAACCATCACGGTCGTCGCATATTTCAAATATCTAGCAACAATACTTTCGCTCATCATGATGACCATTGTCGCCTACGCTCTACATATAGAACAAAAGAATTATATTAGAAACAAAATATTTCACAAAAAAATTCGGCATGACCTTTGCTAATTTTTAGCCCCTAGGAGTGCCGGAAAATTCGCCGAAACAGAAATGAATCTACATTTCGGGAAAAACATCGGCAACTCATCATTTCGATCATGGCATACACATATGCAAACACACGCAACCACACACACATCCTCATCCATCACAATATGCAACCAATTCATCCATCACACATATGCATACAACAACCACAAACATATCACAACCCTTCTCATCCATCACATAGAACCACACACATCAAAGCCTTCTCATCCATCACATACACTCACCTTCCAACGAAGACGTCGAAAGAGAGAGCGCCCGGGGAGGAGGAAGATCGAGCACGAGGTGTGGGAGATGTTTCCTCACATATACATGAAGAAAATAAGTAGATTTATGTGGCAAAATATGTGAAGAGAGAGAATAAAATGAGGTGGGGAGAGGAAGGGGGCGTGCAGATCTGGAATTGAGAGGTGGGGAGGAGGAAGAGGAAAAGAGGAGAAAAGGGGGGTGGTGGGTGGTGGCAGCCAAAAAGTAAAAAAGTGCACCCAGGCTTAGCCGTGGCGCACTTAGTATGGCTGTGCCACCAGTATTTCCTATCCGTGGCGCACGGTAATGCCCTGCGCCACGGCTAAGTGGGGTAAAATTCGCGCCAGAAAGGGTGCAGGTGGGACCCACGCTTACCCGTGGCGCACGGGGGAACAATGCGCCACGGCTAAGTGGGGTAAAATTGGCGCAAAAAATGTGCACCGGGTCCCACACTTAGCCGTGGCGCAGTGTATTACGGTGCGCCACGGCTACGCGGCTACCCGTGGCGCACATGTTTGTGCCGCGCCACGCCTGAGTGCGCACAGGCCGGCCGGCCAGGGCCCATCTTAGCCGTGGCGCACTTCTTAGAAACCTGCGCCACGACTAAGTTGGTGTCAGTGGCGCAGCACCAAGCGGTGCGCCACGCATACTTAGCCATGGCGCATCGTTCTGACAGTGCGCCACGGCTACGTGGCTTACCTATAAGCCTTTTCCTAGTAGTGGGAGTCAAGGATGCAAGCCCAGAAACAGAAATTTGAAGAAATGAGAAGAAAGCAGGATAAAGAACTTGCAGCTCTCAAGAAATCTCAGGAAGAGAAGAGTCTGGCTTATGAAAAGAGGCAACAAGAAATGGATGCGCTGCTTAGTTTGCTCTTAAGGACGTCACAGCAATCATCGCAGCCCAACTGATGACCACCATCCTGATGCATCTTTTGAATAAAGAACAATGCTAGATACTACTATTTCCTCTTTTATTCACCTCAGTGTCTTACAAATGTTTGTGTCTTTCAGACTTATAGTATGTGTGCCACTATAATTCCTATAATATTGATTCGGTTCCAATTATATATTTGTTTTCAATTGTATTTCTCTGCTCAAAATTGCCAGAAAATTACACATTTTTACAAAATAATTTTCCGTTCCAACAATGACGGAAATGTGACACCGTCACCACATTCTGGGCCCACCAAACAGCAACGTATGGTCCCACAATCCTAAAATGTGGGTCCCACTTCTCGAAAAACGAAATGGTCCCACACGTCAGCATTTGTGGGTCCCACATACCAGAAAAAATTGGGTCCCACTCACCAGAAAAAATTGGTCCCACATGTCACGAATAAGTGGGTCCCACTAGCCAGAAAATATGTGTCCCACCTGTCTGGATTAAGTGGGTCCAACGTGTCAGCACGGATCTAGCCCACATGACATCATCTGACGTCACAGCATCTGGACCCACTCATCAGCATCCACGTCACCACAGCTGGACCCACATGTAAGAAGCCACGTCAGCTAATGTTGACCAGTCGTACACTCAAATTCAACCAATTTGTGACAAATTTGCATACAAACGATGACAAATCAGGCTGTCACGGATTAAACATGATCATTGACAAAAATTCCCACCGTCACGGATTCATCTAAATCAGTGACAAAAAATTTCATCTCGTCATCCCCATGAATCTATGACGGTCAATCAATGACAAACCTAATGACGCACCATTTTTGTCATCCACAACTAATCAGTGACAAAAATGGGCTAATAAGTGACAAAAGTACTTTGTCACTAAAGGTCATTTCGGTTGTAGTGTCTGGGCCGGATTCCCAGTCCTGCTATAGTTCAAGTGAAACCTAAAAAGACTTGTGCAGTGCGTCCCACAAACACATTTTTTTTTATATGGGGTGCAAAGCTCTTAGCTCTATAGCAAAATGACACACACAATTTATTTTTATTTCAAAGTTTTTAAGAAGTTAATAATATTTCCTATGTTAAAAAATATGTGTCGCTAAAACATATGTATCTAGTGCTAGATACATCTGTTTCATCGACACTTATTTTCGGACAGGGTGAGTACAACTCAGCAAGAGCAAAACATAGGCATACATTTCAATATATAGTTACACCTATATTTGATAGTCATGTACTCTAGAAGCGTCTGTCAAGTTAGTTGTTAAATTCACACACTCTAAACACCATACCAAGCTTTATAGATAAATAAACACACTATGATACATTCAGTGGCATAAATTGATTTGTGGAGTGATGTGGTACTTTTGTCTTAGTTTGATTTAGGATGAAATTCATTATAACAATTTCTTAAACATTACATAATTAAATACAATAAATGTTTTCTAACAAAATAGTGTTTTAGTTGAGCATAATTAAACGTTTTGTAAACATATATATTGTAACTATATGACAAACATGTATATATTTTAGCATGTAAGAACGTGATTAGTGATTAGCTACATTAGTTACTATGCTAGTTGTTAATTAAAATTAATATATTTAAGATGATATATCACATAACGGATCTATAAAAACATACATTTAGTGGCTAGATGCATTACGATAAAGTCAAAATGTTTAATATAAATAGATGAGAAATGTTAATACAAGGTATTTTTACCTTCTCGCCTCTAATTTGTGAACACTACCAAGATTACCTCATAGTATTGCGCACAACTCGGTTTTCTTTGCATCTTTACTAAACATGCTCACAAACCGAGGCAAAGTGTTTACGCCGGTCCATACCCTTTGACCAAGCCAGTACTAAGATCCTCACATTGGGAGGACTGACTAAAATCTTAGAGGTAGAACCTGCCATCAAAATAATGTTTTAGCCCTGAACTTTTTAGTTTAACTAAATAAGAGAATATGTATCAAACATTACATATGGGACCAGGAATTCATGTGAAAATTGTTGATATAAAGGAAATAGTAGAATATAAGTCTGAGATCGACTAAAATATGACATACGGACAAATGGTTTCTACATACAAGAAGTAAGCAACATGAATCTCAGGTTAACTTAATTACAAAATGACATTTTGACGACATCAATAACACTTGTCATCAAGTTTCAAGAATGAAAACACGTCATAAATTAAAACATTGAATAAAATTTAAGCTATTTTTTTTTACAAAGTTTCAGTGTTCAGTAGACCAAGATTTGGTAGCCAAAATGTGTGGCTACAATTCGCTCATATAGACCATCGTCATCGCCACACCTGTCTTACCCGCCACCAATGCATCGGCATATGGAGTTGATCTCCTTGACGAATCTGCAACCCTTGATGGGGTTTTCCTGCACTTGGAGCTCCTCCCTGCCATACGACGCTCCTCGTGAGAGGAGCCTCATCAGCTTGCTGGTGGTGCATTCCCATGCATCGACAACTCAAGAGGAACTGTAACTTTAAGGCCTCCATCTGGGACTGCATTCCTATTCCGGACAGGGAGCTTGAGGGTTAGTTTGGGTCACTGAAATTTTGGGTTATTAGATAGAAGACCCACCATACAGTGACTCCAAATCTATCTCACCTAAGTCACATTTCCTGAATCGATTTGGGAAGGATAGAATTGCGAAAACAGAATAAACCTTTTCAAAACCCTATGAGGTTTTATGCCAAGCTTTTGTGCCCATAATATGACTTCATGCCAAATCTTAGATTTTTTTTACCTCATTCGCATATTATTTCGTTTTATTCAAAATGACTTACAATTATACGCTTGAACTTTCCATAAGAAACATTTGAAATTTCATCCATGTCCTCTACATAATCTAAAATTGTATATAAGTATTCGCATGTATTTTTATTGTTATTTTTGAATCTTATTGTGGTACCTACAGCTCATTTAAACTATAAAAAATAGTACCCATATGAATTAATCTTAATAAGTATGCATAAATTCATTTAAACTATAGAAAATAGTATTAAACAATGAAACTCTTGGACAACACCATACATGTTAGAATATTAACAAAAACGATGCATGCATCGGATCAATATTTTATCAAGTCACTTCACAAGGGTGCCTTATTTAGCTACTTAGAAAAATAAACTTATTCAGTAAAGTTGGAATTTAAATTCACATTTGTTAATACAAAGGTTAAAGGAAGGCGTGGTCAAAATATGAATTCAAAATGACGATGAAAATGTTCAATGGTGTACAAGCTTGAAAGCTTGAGTTGAATTTTCGGAAACATCATGCATGCTAGCTGTGTGTTCATTTGTGAAGGAAATATTATTATTGGCGATATTGATATGATCATGTTGATAATCAGGCCACTCCCTAGCCTGCTCCAGCTACATCTATACCGATAGAATCTGGATAAAAGATCACAAGTTAGGCACGTAGAGTTTTTGGCCGATTGCTTGCCCAAACCGCTTGGCTCGTAGGAGCTTGACCGTTGTACTGAACGCACAAAGGTTAAAACCGCTGACCTGTTCTGTTCGACTGATCGATCTTAGGAGTACTAGATGACCCGTTGCGCCGCTGGCGCAGAAGCCAGAAGCGAGACTGTATTTTAGCCCAAAAAATTATGTGTTGCATGTATGTTTATTTTCCGTGATTCTCATGGCACTACCATTGTTGCTAACACGTATCATGCTTGTGGTAAGCACATTGTGTATGTTTTTGCGAATGACCGAAGCAAGAATATATTTTAGCACCATTGCGCCGATGGCGTAAAAGCCTAAAGTGACATTGTTTTTTAGGCAAATAGAGTAATTTCTTTTCATGTATATTATTATCGACGTAGGAGATTTACGTGACTCTCATGCCACTATCATAGAGAGTACCGTTGCTACCATGACATTGTTGTTCGTGTTTGACATTTTCATGACTCTCATGTTGCTGATAGCTACCTCCGTGACTACGGAGGTTACTTGTTAGGGTTTCAACGGCTCCTTTCGATGTGCTTGTCATATATATTCTTCTACCGGCACACTTTTTTACAGGCACATTATCTTTTGCCCTTCTTGTCCCGTGTCCGATGTTTTCTTGTTCTATCCCTATTATCTGCCCGATCCAATATGACTTGTTGCGCCACCGGCATAGGTGGCAGAACCATGTGAAATATAGTCCATATGATTAATCTCTTTTTAGTGAAAACGCACGTAGCTATATGGCAGTACCATTAGTAGAAAACCGGGCGTCAAACATAATCCAAAACTCATGATGTTTTTTCTTGGGCTAAAAATCCTTAATAATAAAATAACAATTTGTTTTAACCTTTATAAAATTGCAGACAGGAGGACATTGAAACCTTCAGAGCCCTCTCTCAAAGCATGACTAAAAGTCTGTCACCACGACGCAAGACCTGGGACAAGCCTCTTCTTCATTGGATTTGTATGTATGATATTGTAGAATTTATTGTAGCCATAATATTTAAGTAATTTGTATGTATGTCATTGTCCATGTTTGAGATTTACTACCGCTGCCCGCAAGTACCAGAATCACGTCGGAAATTCTCTCCATAAGAAGGTTTTTTTTGTATATTCGATTTGCAATTGTTAGTATTTGCCAGTAATGGTAATACACACTTAATTGGGCGATTGTTTGTATATTGATCTAACAATAATATAAATTGGCATCAACTTTCTAGGAATATAAAAATACTCATGACTTTTATATGTGATTCTGATGTGCAACTCAGTAACATAATTTTGACATCGAAAGCTCCATTTTCTTGCCATGAGTACTAAAATAAGAACACATGATTGCCTTATTTCTGTTCAAAATAATACACAATAAAATATAAAATGGCGGAAAGTAGTTAAGCCTTAAGTTTTATCTTATTTTGATGTCCATGTATGCTGCAATATGCAATCAAGATTCACCGACTTGAGGGCACTATGCATAGGTAAGAAAGTAGGGTACTGATTTACACTTCAGTGTACTGCGTACTACACTTCACAGAGCATAGGTAAGAAAGTAGGGTACTGATTTACACTTCACGTGTACACATATACTGCGTACTACACTTCACAGATACAGTTACCGGGAAATCAACAGGCTACATTATATGAGCAACAACCGTAAACAAAGGGACCAAACTTTAGAAGGTGGCGAAACTGAGCGATTCTCTGATGCTTTCTTTTAACCTAGGAGCATAAGCCTTTCAACAAAAAACCTGGGACCATAATATAGAGGTCACTCATCTATGTCGCACATGAAGGATATGTACAACAAACCGATGCCAAATTTATTAGAGGCATCAGATATGAAAAATTGTTTGTACATTTGATTCTATCCATACAAAAGCAACATTACTTTGAAATAGTCTGTTGCTCCATAAGGTCCATTTTCGCAAACTATAAGTTTTATTATCTATTTTTGTCGAGTAATTTGAACCTTGACCATTCACCAACATAGCGGCCATTCTTTTGTCACATATACTTGCAATGGAGACAAACCGTTGCCAACTTTGCACTCAGCATCACCTACAATCTGACGAAGCTGGCCATTTCTCCAGTGGTGCAGCGAACCAGTCCTACTCTGATGGTTCAATATACGCCAGTGCAATCCCCGCCATGGAAAAAACATGGATGTAATGTGGAAAAGCACACATGAATCTGATGGACGAAACATACTACGGATGTGAAAATGCAGAGCTACCAGTATATGGAAAACCTAAATAAAACGCAAATGAAAGGTTGTGAGCAATACATTATGAACTGAATGGTGCTTCAGGTTCCATGCCTGTGTTATAGGTTGTCATGACCGTCAGCTCAACATCTCCTTCTAGTGTCTATGTCTTTCACAGAGTAATTGTAGTCAGGAATTGGCTCTTACACAACTGAAGTAGAGAACTCAACCGAATCTTCACAGAGAAACACATAGAATTGACAGACAAAAAACTGTTTACCACAACAACTTTGAAGACAAGTCCCAAAATGGTAGATTGAGAAATATAAAGATAAGAAAGGGTAGCTTAGAAAGATTCTATCTACACAATGCTAAAGTAAGTTATGAAGGACGAAATAAATAGGCTACTATGTTATAGTGCTGAAACAAAAATAAAAACAATAATATAGATGGAGATTTCACCCAAAGAAGAATATTATTCTTATATTGAGTAATTGACTATAAAAGCAGTGGAGGCAAACCTAGCTCATGGTCTATAAATTTAATTTGAAGACCTTTTTATTCGGTAACCTTGAGGAGCACTACAGACATTTCAATTGCATATAGACCTGACAAGCCATTACTCATAGTTAGGAAAGCAAGACTTCCATTCCGTAATGCAAAACAAAGTGATGAGATAGCTTCTAGATAGAAGGAAATGATTACGTATTTACTGAATTTGGCTTCTAGCTAGAAGGAAATGATTCACGTATTTACTGAATTTGTGTATGCTCTTCTCCCTGTGCTTCCTCTATCAACCACTCACTACAAGAATAGTGTTCAGGATGGCTTCTTGGTTGGCACTCCAAGAGAAAGCAGTGTTTTGTGAAATGAGTTCGAAATTGGAGCAATTACTTGTTATTATAGTTTGTACTCATGTGACAACATCAGTGGGGGTAGCTGGATAAAATGACAAAATATACGCCTATTCTCAGAACATGCAAATATGAACAAACTATAGATGCACTTGGTTAACAAATACTCCCTCCGTTCCTGAATGTAGGGTGTATAGTTTTCTGGCACGAATATTAAGAAATGAGAATTTTGAACACGGCGGAATCATTTCACATGCAGAAAATCGGGGAGAGAGGTGTTCTAACAGCCACAAATTATAAACAATCCGTCAAATCTCTCCGTGGAGGGATTTAACTCATCTTTGGAGTGGTAAAATTGTCTAAAAATCGCAATACACCTTATATTTTGGACTTTTTCTCAAAAACTATACACCTTACATCAAGGAACGGAGGGAGTATCACAGCTAGTAATTTCATTCAACAGGTTAAGAGCAAATAAGCTAGTATGAGACCATTAAATTAAATCAGGAGTTCGCTATGGAGATAAAGGCTCTTAATTCTTACATTGTCAAAACAAAAATTGAAAGCACAAACATAGGTCTCACTAAGATATACACTAACAACAACATTTTATTGCAGAAGCTCAACATTCCTTGTGACATAGTTGTACTACAGTAAGTCAAACCTGATATGCAGGATATCAGAAGATAATGAGTACATTCTATCACTTTGTCCAACCATGCGAGCCAAACAATCTGATCATACATATATTTTTTGCGTGTGCCAACAATACGTGTCCCGTAGTATCTGAATCTAATCCTAGCTCCATATACATAATACATTCTCATCCCAGACCAGTTAGGGAAAAAGAGACAATGAATTGGTTAAAATAATTGGTTAAAAAGAGATAAGGAATTATCTAACCACCACCACAAATGGCAGAAGATTTGCCCAAGAACAATTTACATAGGAAAGAAGCTTATCAGTACCCTCAACATTCACTGTAAAGAGAAAGCGATAGTTCTAACGCCATATACCTCAGCAAAATAATGTCAAATGATCACTTCCATATCAATGTTCGGGTCAGTTTGAGAGAAAATATGCTGATAAAAAATACAACTAAGAAAATCGCATGTCACTCTCTCAATACTGGAAAGCTAAATCTTACCCGCTCCAATCGTTGTAGAGTACAACAACTGAAACTCCATATATATAATCATGCACATGATTTAGTGGTGAATCAAGTACTGAAACTTGTGAGCTACAAAGTCAAGAATTCAACTTGAAAACAACAATCAGATCATTCGACTTGAAAACAACCATCAGATCATTCGACCAACTTTGTAAGGAAGAAGTTCAATTACCACGAGTCATGAGCTCGTACCTGTTGCTGGTCACTCATTGGCCACCGTTATCCATCAGCTGACCCTACGGTCATCGACCCACTGCTGCCACCAGAAAGTCGCCGCCGTCCACCATCCTGGTGAAAAACAAAAAAGAATTATCGAACTCATTTTTTTTCAATAATAGACACTATTTATAGAGTAAACAATCAAACTGACTTGTTCAAATATTCATTCAATATTTTCAGTTTGGTTATACAATATAAATGAGCACGACGAAATTAGCAAATGAAGCTTGCATGCCCATACAAATAGGGTATTATGAATTGAACTCAAAATACTTCAGGACAAAACAATACAAAATTAGTAGGTCGCACGGTACAGTAAACTGAATTATACCAGTAATACCTTGCTTTCAACGATGCTAACGTTGTCTCAGTAATGCTACTCCTTTTTTTATGAAGGAGCTGTAAAGCTACACCTAAGAACAGAACAAACCATTGTTAGTTGTTGCCACTGATACTGAAAATCCACATATTTTATAATTATAGATTGGGTTTAACACTGACATTGAATTAGAATTATAGCCTGGGTTTTTAATACACACATACATACACTAAATTATATCCTGGGTTTTTAATATCCGATGCAGCTGCATAAGATCCACATAGTTTTTCTAGCTCTATCATGCAAACAGATGATAGCCGAAGTACCAATATTCTAATTACAGAGACCATGCATTTATAGACAGATGAGCAATATTACAGTCCAAAGAGCATAGCTTTAGCTTTTCAACAAAGATAGTTCATCTTCCTTCACCTCTAACAACGCTTCCTTTTAAAAAGGAACTTAAAAGGTAAATAGGCATTTCTCGTTGTTACTCAGGTAGCATGCCATCTCTTCCAAGCAAATCTCCTAACCTGATGTAGTATCAATAAATTGAATGTAACGCACATAGATTTTGCTTGAGTGGGCAAAACTGAGAGAACCCAAATGAAGAAATCTGATACAGAGCAAGCCATACCACAGGGAATCCTCTTCGAGAAGGCCAAACCCGAGCAGCGCAACAACCGGCGCCATTTCCACTGGACTGAGAAGAATCTGAAAGTTACACACCAATGACCCATTCATCAGTAGAGCCTAGGCAATGTCCAATATGAACTGAAATACATATGCGGAACCCAACATGTTACTTCTACTATATGACGGTGAAGTACCTGGAGAAAAATACCCCAGAGCTGGCTGTAAAGTGCAACCCAGACTGAAGTGAATGCTGGAGGATACTATCATTGCCCCCTGTATGGCCCTGTTGCTCTGGAGGAACCTTTGCGAGTAGATGAACGAGTATATGATTTTCATGAGACCACCAAATCAGGAAAAAACAATTGAAGGCACAGATACAATGTAAATGGTTGCTACCTCATAGTCGTCAGGATCACCGTCGGCAGGCTCGTCCGAACAGCGACTGCAGTAGCATGTTTATTCCGGTCATGAAGAGCAGCGTCTGCACCACCCTCACCATGTCTCCCTGCAACCCATCCGAGAACATCATTAGAGAAACATGTATCGGCGAAGCTCCAGTCCAGGTGAGTGTGAATCAAGAAAATGCCATGCATGAAGGAGGAAGAGACACACCTCAGGATGTTGTAGATATTGTGAAACATTGGATTTTCTGCTTGAGTTCATGCTTTAGAGAAAAACCGTATGGCCAAAAAACATTCTGAGTAAAAGATAGACAATCCAATCTCCACAAATATTTTCAGAAGTTGACCGGATGCTATTTGGCTGTCTAGTGAACATCAAGTGCCATCTTGGTCTCCACATTATCTCCATATGTGAAAGATATATCCGATGTGGTACGCTAAGAATGCTGCTCACAGAAACCAGGTAAACAACCTGCTGGCTTGCCATAATGCTAACTGTAAGCAATTATTTTATTTCATGAGGTACGCATTGCTAAAAGATAAAACCAGCTGGTATGTTGGATATCAAAAAAATAGAAGTATGTTTTTAACACAGTATTCTGTAATGATTAAATCCTAACTTCATTACATGTTATTCCTTGTCAGATCTCTAATAATGTTGCTAGGTAAAAACATAACTGCTTCTATCCTATGGAAGAAGAACTCGTCAGTCCCATTGCGTCGGAGAAAATGGGAGAATCACAAGATACCTTTGCCACGAGCTGTTGCAGTTGAAGCTCGAGATCAGCGAGCGAGGGCGTATCATCACCTAGTCCAGCTGAGTGGAGTAACACATCACACACAAATTGGAGCTCTTCTACCAAACACCAATAAATCTGCACAGCAATCAACAACACAAGAGCCAATTCGTAAGACAATCCAGAGAGGGGGAGGTGGTCTGAGCTGCCAGGATTGGTGAATGGCGACGCCAAGATTTACCTCGAGGAAGGAGGAAGACGGGAACATGTGGATCTAGTGCGCTAGGTCGCCCAACCATCACTGTTTCGCTCCAGCTTCGTGTATCCTCAGCTGTGGAGGAGGGAAGACAGGGTGCCGAGCCCGCTCGCCGAACCCCACCTTTGCTGGCCTCCTCTCCGATGTAGCCTTCCCCGTGTGATTCCGCCACGCCACCGTTCTCCTCCTCGACCCCGAGGTGCGGCCATCCTCCTCCTCGACCCCGCTGCGCTGTCATCATCCTCCTCGACTCCGCAGCACCGCCGTCTTCCTCCTTACCTCGCAGTGCTTCCGCGTCTCCGACCTGCACCACCGGCAGGAGGCAGCACACCACAGCGGCGAGGTACCAGGCGGCCGAGCTGGGCAAGGGCTTCCTCCTCGACCCCGAGGCGCCGCCATCCTCCTCCTCCACCCCGCTGCGCCGCCATCCTCCTCGTCGACTCTGCTGCGCCGCCGTCGTCCTCCTTGACCTCGTCGTGCTTCCGCGTCTCCGACCTGCACCACCGGCAGGAGGAAGGACACCGCGGCGGCGAGGCACGGGGCGGCCGAGATGGAGGAAGGAGAGAGCACTGCGTGTGGCGGCTGAGTGGGAGAGGAAGTGGGGATTGGGGAGGAGAGTCGGTCTCGTCTAGGTTTTCACGGTGGGTAGCGGAAGAAAAGGAACAACGCGACCTGGCGCAGCACCCTACCCCTCACCTCCAAGTGGACCACACAGCATCGGGCCCCAAACTCAGCGGCAGAAACCAAGACGAGGCCGGTGAAAAAACAATTTACCTAATTGGACGGCTGGGGTGAAAAGCGGGACTGGAAATTTACTGTGCACGGGAGATCCAACGTAGGCGGTTCGTTTCAGCTCGGGGATGGCCTAAGAGGCCGGGTAGTCTCACGACATTTATAAAGTAAATAAACTACTTTACTAGTTCCAGCTAGCCTCCAGCGGATAAAGTTCATGTCACACTGGATCGATCGAGCTTACCGCATGCATACATGCGCGCACGAGTTAAACAAAATCGGTTGTATGCTCGCGCGTTTTGACTCGATCAATATCACCCAAGTTTCAGAAGAAACGGCACTGGAGACCTAGCTAGCTGGATGCACTGGCAGTGTGCAGTGTTACCGGAGGTCGCTGTAAGCTAGCGGTAAGCCCTGTGCACTACTAACACGGTATCGGAGAAAAGATGGACGACGAGCGAGCGATTGACTGATATCGACACGGCCTTCTCCATCGAGCAATTTGGCTTTTGAGAGCGACCGCCGGCGATCGATGCTTCCATTTCAGTTGGCTCTACCTCTTGAACTAAAGAATGAGCGTTCGAGTCTTTCCAAAGTTGCGCATAGATGGTCAGATGGATAACTCGATCGTGGGACAGCCCGGGCGTTACTGCTAATTAATCGCCTCTACGCAAACACGTGTTATTCGATTAGCCCGGGCGTTACTGCTAATCGAGATTACCCGCCGTCTCAGCCTTTCAGAGGTGCGCATAGATATAGGGTTTACATGCGTTTATACTTTATGGGATGAGAACATGCGCGTGTATTTAAATGGCTGCGTTATATCCTGTTTCGCAAAAAAAAAGTGATATTCAAAATATTGCAGTTATCCAATTAAATAAGATTTTCTAACTAACATAGAGTGTACACACACTCACAAAGCGGAATATTGCAGTTATCCAATTCAAAGAATCAAGAAGACATCACACACGCGCGCGTTGTTATCGACGATCGAGAACGACGTATGCCTCTGACTCAAAACTGAACGATCCACACCTTAGTTAATTAGGCCCCGTTTGGGATTAAAGTATTTTTGTAGTATATAAAAAGTAATTCGGTTTCTAAAATACTAGAGTATTAAATACTTCAAAATGTATGGATCCAATAAATAATGTGATTTTAAACTAAAGTATTCACTAAAACTATATAATTTTTCAAGTATTGAAGAAAGAGGCATGCCCGTCTTTTTTCGAAACTAGAACAATAGTATTTGTTTGCCAGACTTTGAAAAAATGAGTGTGCTTCTTCTAAACAAAAACTAACATACGGCTGTAACACTGCTCGATTTTGGAAGAAAAACACACCATGTCCGACTACAATAACTCCGGAATAGTCCATTGTGTGTTCTTTATCCTACACCTCATCAATTACCCTATGTGATAGGATAAGACATAGAAGTAGGCTGTTGGCTAATTATTCTCGGTGAAATCAGAATTAGCTTCGTTCATATTCATGTGACATCATCAAATATTAGTTGCAACCCATGTTGTAAACTCATGATTAGCACGAATCTCAAAGCAAATCTAACGGATCAGAACGTTTTTCAGTTGTAATTTCACTTACAACTGAATATTCTGAGTTTCAACCCAGCTTACAACTCACGTGTGCACGAATCCGGTGTAGGAGTTGACTGAGAACTAACTTAGATTTTGTACACTGACAGGATCTCTAAGATTTAACTTCGATAACTGATTTGTATTATAGTAATATACATGTATAAAAACAAGAAAATAAAATAAAAATTTACAAAAGTGTTTTTCCACCAAATTAATACCTATGATTTGTAGTTTTCCAACATATCTGTATTCAATACTATAAATTTTAATAGTATTTAAAATATCAACTTGTTCTATTAAATCAGCGACAGATAATATGGACCGGAGGGTAGCTTTTTTTTTACAAGAGTTGGAAGGAGCACTAGCTTTTTATTTTTTTGAATTGTGGAAGAAGTACTAGCTAGTTATACAAAGAAAGGGAAAAGAAAACAGTCACAGATAAGACAAGAGAGAAGTAGCTTCAAAAAAAAAAAAAAAAACAGCTTCAAGCTTCAAAAAAAAGAGAAGCTGCTCCAAAACGACAGCCAAGTGAGCCCCTACCGAGCAGTTCTAGAATCTCCACGACCACGCGTTACCAAGTGCCAGGTACAGTACGCCATGCACGTCCCCGTCCCTACGCGCCATCCTCAAGTCAACGCGCCGCGCGCGACCCCGGCCGGCGACGCCGCGACGGCACAACCTTATAAGTAGCTGCGCAATCCGTGCCGCCAACAGCATCGTCGATCACCACGCCAGCCTTCGACGTACAGCAGGAACACGACGCAAGCTTCAGCTAGTCCCCGGCCACCATCTGATCTACCAGACCAAACGAGATGTCGTCGTCGCCGCCGGCTGCGAGCGGCGCCGCGTCCCCGGAGACAACGGAGGGCGGCAGGAAGTACAAGGGCGTGCGGCTGCGCAAGTGGGGCAAGTGGGTGTCGGAGATCCGGCTGCCCAACAGCCGGGAGCGCATCTGGCTGGGCTCCTACGACGCGCCCGAGAAGGCCGCGCGCGCCTTCGACGCCGCCTTCGTCTGCCTCCGCGGCCCCCAGGCCGCCTCCGCCGCCGACGGACTCAACTTCCCGGACTCGCCGCCGCCGCCCTGCCGCCACAGCGTCGACCCGCAGGAGGTGCAGGCGGCCGCGCTGTCCCACGCCAACCGCGTCCGCGTCACGGCACGGGAGGCGGCCGCGGCGCACATAAACGACTGCTCGCTGGAGCCGGCCGCGCTTTCGATGGACCAGTGCTTCTTCACGCAGCACGGCCTGGACGTTTTCGGCGGCGGCGAGATGATGGCGCCGGACGGCAGCGTCGACTGGCGCACGGTCATGGCGCACCAGCCGCCGCTCTTCTCGCCGACAGTCGACTGGGGCAGCAATGCCTACGACTTCCTGCAGGTGCCGCCGCCGCCTTCCGGCGACGATGACATGGAGGAGAGTGGCCATGGCGCCAGCGCTTCTCTCTGGAGCTTTGACCCCAGAGACTCCTACTTCACATACCAGTAGTTCACTGCTCCGATTAACCCAGCCGTGAAAATCACTAAAGCTGCATTGCTACATGTATTAAAGATGCATTGCTAAGTTTTGACCCTATCTTTTTTTTTTTTGGTCTTGATTTGTATCTCTCGCATACGGATCAGCCAAACGTGAAGCTAAAAAATTGTATGTATATATGTGTCCTTGGAAATACCATTTCTTTCGAAATATTTCAACACAAAATTCGCTTCGATTTGTTTTGGCGTCCATCTTATTATAAACGAAGTCAATTCCCACATGATATGTGTGCCTCTGACTTTCCGATGGAGAGCACAATTTTTGCAGGCTGATTTGCTGAATATATAGGGATATTTTATCTGCAAGCAAACTGAATTTCAAGTGCAAACTCTGTGTAAAAAAAAAGGCCTAGGTGGATAATACTACCAGCCCTACGTGCATATTCATCGGCAACTTGTGGTAGAGACAACACACGTACAAGACGTCGTTTTCAAGCATGTGCCATATAGCACGAGCAAGATCCGATCGAGTATACAATCCACTGTGAGTGGTGTGACACCAATTGTCTGGTCTGGGTCGGATTCCTTGTCTTTGCAACAGTTCAACTGAAATGACGAAAAGGACACGCGCACTAGCTACATCGACACGTTTTTACAATTTAGAGCCATATTTTTACAATTTTTGTGTAGCCCAAAGTACAACGGATAATTCAACAAAATCTTACAGGTTTGTGGAAAACATCTATCTGTATCTGTGAAAAAAAATAAACAGAAGATTTTTTTGGAACTTCTTAATAGCATTTTCAAGTTGTTTTCAACTAAAGGCCACCCTAGAGCTCAGGGACCGTATCGCTGCACTCAAGAATGATTGAGTTATCTTGCTGAGACACACACACTCCGTGTTGAATTTGATTTCTAGTAGACAGTGATTACAACCACCTCTACTAACCACACAAGCAACAACTTGGTTAAAGAATATAGCATCTTGTCTTTATACACGGTACACCAAATTAGTTGAAATAACATGGTGTGCGAGCTCGTGATGGAGACAACAAAAATATAGTAGAAGGTCCCATAGCGGAAAGTGCAAGTTGAATCCGCAATTTTTCGTTTCAAAAAATTCTGAAAAAAATCAGAGTTGTAGATAAAATATTGATTCACCACTGCGAAAATTTTCAAGAGCAAATTCGTAATATTATGAGCTACGCAAAAAAGACAACTCTGACAAAATTTAAAAATTTTAAGACTCTGCACTGTTCACTGATTCAGATCTACAGATTTGTCTTTTTTCACCAGGTCAGAATACAACGAATTTGGTTTTAAAAAATTTCACAATGATGGATAAATATATTATCTACAACTATGGTTTTTATCAGAATTTTTTGAAACGAAAATTTACAGATTCAATATCCTCCATATCGCCGCTCTCGTCCCATAGCACCAAACGAATCTTAAAAAACCTTTTTTTTCCTCTTAGCATGCCTTCTCACCTGAAGCAGCACAAGAATTACAAACAAAAGTTCTGTCTATCATAATTCTGCCGAATTTACCTCTTCTTTATATATGACATGCAGTTCTCCTGCATGCTTCGGAAAAAAAATAATATGAATCAAAGGGTACATGCAAAGTACTACTAAAGGCAGGACCAAGTAGTATCTATCTGTAGGGGAATATCGCACGTTGATCTCTACAGAAAACCGAGTTGAATCTTCTTCTCAACAGTACTTCTGTCCTTTGTTTCGCTGGCATTCAACCAGATACACTTTTGTTCGCACCACACTCTGGCCATATCATCCACGTGAGTAGCGTGCGTGTACGGCCTTTTGTTTGGGTGGGGGCTATATATGCTTCTCTAGCAATTGGTCACATGCCCTGATTAACAACAGTGCAAGATCAACTACTCCAGTTAAAACATATAGAGTGTGGTCACCAGAGCTTACCAATAGTAAGATAACAAAATGTAAATTCCTACAATATGCCACTCACACCTAAGCTAAATTCTAATATATATATATGCCGATCACATATCTGGCTGCGCCAATACCCTAAGCTCAGCTTTGGGCAGCAGCATCTTCTGGAAGATCCAATAATTATACGTCGCTATCGGAGAATGTTCTCTCGCCTGATCCAGAGTGAAATGATTATTAGCGTGGAATAAACTAGAAGCCAACAGTTCACAAAACAGTGCTTAACATGTGTGAACTAGCTAGGCACATTCTTCTGGGGTTCCTCCCTTTAATAGTAAGTCAGCCAGGGAATGGACCACGAGCTCGGATCGTCTAGATATATATATCAACTCCCTCCCTGGACCACGAGCTAGCACACTGCACACATGCATGGATGCCCCCCAGAACCAACCCCAAATAAACTTCTCATCTGCATCTGCACAGAACGCTTGTGTTAATTGCCAACAATGTGATTGATGCCACTGCTTACCATGATGAAATCAAGATGAAGACGATGCAAATCGTAGGCTGTTTCATGCTTCTTTCAGAATCAAGCGGATAGTTATTCTTTTAGAAGTCAACTGCTACCTCCGTTTTAGAAATACACGGTGTTATAGAGGTGTACACTGAAACTACTCTTAAGTTCTGCTGCTTGCACATAAAGAATTGTATAAATAGAGTTGCCTAAAAATAAACCAATTGTTTAGTTTGGTTAAGTGAAAATGTTAGCATTAGACTTGCCGTGGGGTTTTCTTCTTCACAACAGACCAACTTTCTCACTCTGACATACTCTGATATCCATATTAATAAGGTATAAAGGTCAAAAAACAGTTAAATGTTGTATGGAACTAGGTGACTCAACAAACTACAGAAATTTAAAACGGCCTGGTTGGTTAGTTTACAGAACAAAAGGTGAATTCTCTGACATAGAAAGATTTTAGCAACCTTTGTAATGATTATATGTACTTACTTTGAATTGTCAGGTAGTTCGTAATTGATCTAGAGACCAAGTCCATAGTCTGCACAGATAAACAATAACAGTGAAATTATCATCGTGACAACAGTGACAATACAATAAGAAATAAGAGCACGTGTTTCTAAATGTGATGTGGTTGTTGATGTGTGGCATCCAACAACAGCGATAGGCATGAAGGGTCTTATCTGTTCTTATGACAAAGATCAGCAAATCCCCATCTACCTGAATATCGATATGAAAGCTACTGGCTACAGAATGCCTAGAATCTCTCAGAGCCACAGAAACACCAGATGTCTCGCTCTGGGTGCTCTTCTCTTTAGTGAATCGATAAAAACGTGTACCCATAGAGATCGGAGCAAATTGGGAACAATGGAACGGTTAGAAGCATAAGATGGAACGAGTGAATCGCCTAGTTGAGAAAGCAAGAGAGATGACTTCCTCAGATCGACGTCTGTCCAGTTCCGCTCTAAGATCAACCTCCTCTTGATCACGGCTTTCACTTTTCCTGCCACCCTTAATTTCCTGTCATTTTACCTTGTCGTTTCAACTGTCCAAAAAAAATTGGTAAATGAGTCGATGAAATGAAGATGCTAACTGAGAATTAGTATCCGACACGTAATTTACAAACAATTATACCTTCTCCGCCTAACTCCAGGTATGAGGGAGTTGAAAGTGAAACAAAAGGAAGTTGAGAAATATTCACAATAAGAAAAACTGGCACCAAGCAAAGCACCCGCAACGATGAATATACAGTAATTAGTAAATAAACTTACTAGTTCAAGAAAAGTAAAACCATTCAATATTTTTCGGTTGTTCCAGTGAGGGGGTGAAGAATTCATAGCAAGTCTAAGTCTAGCACAACAGAGACTACAAATATGAGGCCAAAACCTTATAAGATCACAAGGTTCATTTCCACCTTTTGCGAGAACAAAATGTCAAATCAATGGTGAGACACAAATATGGCAACGAGAACAAACCTACGAAGTGGAGAATCCCCTCTCTATTTACAGTTTTATAACAAAATGCAGAAGAGCAAGAAATGAGATTATCTAATTTACACTATTCAGTGCTACAATATATTGTATGTGCCTCATATATCATAGTCAACTTCTGTGCTGTTCAGCATTGCCGCACGCTTCACAAGCTTCCCATGCTCATTGTAGATGTCCAAATTCTCACATGGTTTTGGAAACACTGGCCCGACAACACGCCCCTCGATGTAGGAGCATTGGAAAATATGCTTCTTCTTGTAGCTGATGCCTACTGACATGTCCTGAAAGGTGATATCCTTGATGGGGATGGTGTTGCTGCCATGAGCACGGACAGGCACCCGGACACCCCACCCATGTATTTCTTTAAATGATATGCCTGTGATGTCCGGGAAGGCATTCCTATCGTACCCATCATCAGCATGCTCATTGTAGTCAACCTTTATCACAATCCCAGCACGAACATTTTCAAAGGTTATGTTGCGGTAGGAGATATTGCGGATGTAGCCTCCTCTTCCTATGGCAGTCTTTATTCTCACACCTCGCCTTGAATCCCAGATGCGTACATTCTCCACCGTAACATTTGCAACTCCACCAGACATCTCACTGCCAATTGAAATTCCAGCACTGCACACAGGCAAGAGAAATAGTGTAAGCCTCACCTTGTTTGGCTAATATTCCACATTCTATGAAAAAAAAAAGTGGAAACGCATTGTGGTATAAATCCTTTTGCTCTACTGCTTTGTCTTAAGCACCGTACTTGAAATAGAAGACTAATGCACATGCATATTGTTGACAAAGCAATGTATACCTGACCAAAGAACGGACTGTCACATTGCGTATTAAGATGTTAGAAGATGGCCGCCCATATGCAATCCCATATTGATCCCACCCACTCTTTATAGCTATTGCATCGTCACCAACAGATATATAGCAATTCTCAATTAGGACATCCTGGCAAGAGTCTGCATATGCATAAAAATATCTGTGAGCGGAAGATACCGACAAATAATTTCTGTCATTAAGATAAGAATCAATCCTACTCCTTAATGCATCACCTTAATGTTTCCATAAAAAACATAGGATTTACTGGAAGTCGTTAAAATAGGTGCAGATGAATACCTGGATCTATGCCATCCGTGTTTGGAGCACCAGATATAGGAGCTAAGATTGTAACAGTAGAAACAGTAACATTTGTGCAATCATATGGGTGGAAGTGCCAGAAAGGTGAATTCCGCAACGTTATATTTGTAACAATAATGTCCTTGGACCACATCAGTTGCACAAGTGGAGGTCTTGTGTTCTTCAGCATCCTTCTGCGATGCCTCAACCACCAAACTTCACCATGGCCATTGATGCTACCATTGTATCCTATATAGCAGTGGAAAGAAGAAAGCATGTAATAGTTGAATAGTTATCATCTAATGAAGCCTTAGCACAGAAATACCATCATTGTGCTGTTAGTAACTCAGTAATATAATTCAGAAATATATGCATATAGCGAAACCACTTAAGTGCAGGTAATGTTGTTTCAGTGAACTCGCCTATTTCACTTAAACGTCACTAGAGCAATATGCAGTTCGAGCTATTGATATAATGTTCTAATTGTAACGAATGAGTGGGGAATCCAGTTATGCATACAGAAATCAAGCACATTCAGACTAGGGGGTCAAATCAGGTCAAGTAGTTACTTTATGTTGTTCACACAGTCAGCCATGCTGGTACAGAGTTACCATCACTAGATTGCTTAATATACACATTATGCACTTCCCTCACTGATGTTGCTTCATACCTAACCAACAAATCTACGATAAGGTGCTGTAGCCTGTAGGTTAGATTACACAGCTTGGCAGGTTGATATTGATAGCATACTCAGATAAAAAGCAAACCTGTGATGACTACATCTTCCAAATTCTGTCCATGAATTAGACTCCCGAACCGAGGTCCTTTCCGCTCTCTCCCATACCCATAAGATGGCAATGCTGGCATCAGCGGCCAATGCTTCTCATCCTGTCCAGAAGAATATCAGAACCCCAGCTAGATAAATTTGGTAATCTGAAGTAGGTGCATCGTAACATGCTAGAGTCACAGATACAAAGAGCTGGAAACATAGTTCTCCTGAACATATTCAACTCAACTCTTAATACATACACACACATTCTATTCTAAGCATCTAACACACAGCCACCAAGCTCTAAACATTTTTCTTTGCCATAAACAGCGATGTTTCACCAAGCTAAATAGGATACCAATGTTGAAATTAAACAGACAAAGTGGTAACTACAAATTACAACATTTACTAATTTATCCACCCTGTTCCAAATTGTAAAATCTCAGTAACATCGACTCACTGGTATCATTTCACTCATCTGTCCTAGCAAGACATCACGCAACAACAACGATCCTGCTTTCACCATTGGTCTCTTTGTGCATCAAGCAAACAAGTCAATAGCAATTCAATTTAACTATGCGTTGGCCACCTGCACTGTATATTTTATTTTCATTTTGAGAACAGATGCACGGTATTATTGAACTTACGACATGCAGTTCAAAAATCAACCACATTACTCAGTTTCTGCGGCTACACACAGGGCAGGAAAGCGCGAGCAATCTCACCGTGATAGCAAGGATCTCCGCGCCCTCGGCGAGAAACAGGGTCATGTGGCTGGTGAGGTTGAACGGGCCCGTGAGCCACCGCCCGGGCGGCACATTGAGCTGCCCTCCGCCGCGGTCCGCGAGCGCCGCGATGGCCTGGACGGCGCGCTCGAAGGCCTGGGTGTTCACGGCCCGCCCGTCCCCGACGCCGCCGAAGTCCGTCAGGTTGTAGGCATTCGGGCGCAGCCGCGGCGCCGGGCGCGACGGCGGCGGCGGCGGCGCGAGGAGCCCGAGGAGACCGCCCCAGCCCCCGGCGAACATGGAGGCGCTCTGCCAGAGGAACACCAGCGCGAACCCGGCGACCCAGACGGCGGCGAGCAGGGTCTTGTTGGCCGCGAGGAAGGCGGCCGCGCTCCGCCGCTGGCCGTGGAGGTGGAGCCTCCACCTCCCGGTCGACGTCTCCACCATCGCGCGGTGCCCGGAGGGCGGAGACGGGATCTCCCGATCTAGGGCACGGCGCGCGGCGCGGCGTGGGTCAGTCGGTGGCGCGGGAGGCGGGGAGCTGGGATTCCGCGGAGGTGGTGGGCGGGGGCGAGGGGAATTCTGCCATGAGAGTGTGGTTGGCGCTGAGTTGGGTTTATAGGAGGGAAACGGCGTTTGAGTGAGGTGGAAGCGAGGAAGAACAGATGTGACCTTCGCGGGTCGGTCGATCACCGGACGCTGTCGAGCGGAAGAAGACGGTGTGAATCCTCGGTACTCGTGGCTTAGTATAGACCGTCGGATTTAGATCGCATGGTGAAAATGTTTATGGAATGTTAATCATGGAGATCGACAGGAATTGTAATGTCGTCAGGAAAAGTATTAACCGTAGGAACTTTATATTCATCCTATGCATGGACCAGAATGTTCTTTGTGTCAAACCTATTGGGAAATCTGAAATTCCTGTGAACAGCGTATGTATAGGGTCTCTTTCATGAACCGGAATTTCACAGCACTCCGAATCTTTAGGGACTCTTTGATTCATAGGGTTTGAGAATCAAAGGAATAGGAAAGGGATAGGAAAAGGAAATGATGGCCGGTGTGAAACTTTTCTTGTTCCTTGTGCATAGGATTCAAAGAATGAGGTGTGAGTGGATTTTATTTTCCTGTAGGTTTTGCCTTGATTGTGAGCTGTGAAGGAAAATTTCCTCTATTTTTCCTTTGCAACATTCCTATGAATCAAAGGTGTGAATAGTACCATCAATGGAAAATTTCCTAATCCTCCACATTTCCTACATGTTTCCTTCGAATCAAAGGAGCCCTTAGGAATTTTCCTAGGTGGGTGATTTGATTCTTAGGGTCGCAAATCATAGTAATTCTTTCCTTGATGATTTATTTTCAGTAGATTTCGACAACAACAAAATTGTCCATTCCAATCTCTTAAGAAAGAATCGTATGATTTCCCATGAAATTCGCTTTCAAACAGTAGGTTGGGCGACTCCGTGCGGCGTTGCGGCTTGTGTGCGGCTTTGGTGCCGAGTGGTGTATGTCGGGGCGGCGGCCCCGGAGTCGGAGGCGTGTGCTTGAGGCGTTTGGTGGGTTTGTGGCATGTCGGCGGCGACTCTTCTCACTTGTGCGGTTTTCCGATCTTATTTTTCTTATAAACAGACCATTATATAGTTTGTATGGTTTTGGATTCGGATTCCCTTATAAACTGGGTCAATTCTACTCTATCTATACTTACTACACTAACGTCCTACTCTTTTCGAGAGGTTCGGAAAAAAAATCCTATGTTACACATGCAACCCTATCCTATTAATATGTCTTGGAGATCATGTAAATCAAAGAGGTCCTATGTGAAATGCAAAAGGAAACTATTGATCAAAGAGGACCTCGGAATATTATGAAAGGAGAATAATGTGCTTGATTTTCATTTGATTTGCCGCTTGCAGAGAAAGAAAAAAAGGCATTATGAATAGTTATTCGATGGGGGTTGTGCCGTGTGCCGGTGAGAAAAGACACCTGGGAGAAATTAGAAAAACCATTCTCCATCCTCAGCTTGTTCACGTGTCGGATAGAGGTGCGCAATGGTTAGGACTTGGCTGCGTGTGTATCACGGATTGCTGGAGTCGCTCGGGACCTGACGTCGCAGCAACTCCTCGCTGCCTCGTTTGGTGAGACGTGCGTGCTGCCCCCTATATTCGTTAGGCGAGCAGTACAGCTAGCTAGCTGAACCACACAACGTCCTAACGTTGAGGAGTATAAGGTAGACCGCATCAACTCCGTCCGTTCCATAATATAAGATTTTTTTTTTTTGGCATCCTGTTAGGGAAACCGTACGCAGCTCGCTCCCGTGCGGCTCCACAGGCCGCACCGGGGCGCCCCCAATTCCGGCCGACTAGGGCCCCCCCGCCTCCTCCTCTCCCCTCACTGCCGCCGGAGGACGTCGCCGGGCAAAGCCCGGACGGCGTCGGCGGCGGTGGGGCCGTTTGGCTGCGCGGCGGCAGCGGGTTCGGGCGGCCAGATGCGAGGTGCGGGGGGCGGTGGTGCTCGCCCTGTGGGCTGCCTGTGGCGGCGCTGGGCGGCGGTCTCGATGGGGAGGTGCTGGAGGAGGCGGCAGCAGGTGCGGGGAGGCGGTCCGGCGCGGTGTTGCGGTGGGGGGGGCTCGATCTGGGCCCCATCTAGGCTCGGCGGGCCGCGGTCGTCGCGCTCCTCGTGTGGTTGTTCCCTGGCGGCGTGGTGATGGCGTCGTCTTGCTTGCGGAAGCGCGGAGCTGGGCTAGCGGAGGGGATCTGCGGCAAGGAAAGGCAGCACAGTGTTGGCTGCGTGTGGGCGGCGGCAGCAGGTTGGTGGAGGCTCCGGTGCGGAGGCAGGAGGTGGCCTCTCCTGCCGCTGTGCTCCGGCGCCCTGGAGGCGAGGAAGCCGGGGCGGCGGCCCCGGGGCAGCGGCTGCAGCAGGCATGTGGCCGACATGGCATCTGCCGTGGCATGAGGTGCCGCGGTGGCTGCGGCATGTGGAGGAGCTCGGTGGTCGATGACGGAGGTATGCTTCCATCTTGCCGCTCCCTGAGCTTCACGGACGGGAAGGATTCCGGGTGAAAGCTTGCACGGATTTCGGTGTGTGCCAACGACGGCGGCGCCTTTGGGCGTCGTTCCCTTCTTGATCGCGTCGTTGTGGAATCTCGACCCAGTCCGACGGGGGCGGGCGACGGTGACGGACGCGTCATTACCTTGTTGGAGGCGTCGTCTTGGAGTTCTTGGCTCTCGCGGTGCGACGGCTTCGCGGTGGATGTGCAGGATGGCTCTGTTGTCAGGGGAGGTGGATGCCGGGGTGGCGACCCCGGACGGTGGTGGTACGTCGAGGCGGCGGCCTCGGTCCCCTCCACGGCGACGGTCCTATGGGGCAGGCCCTTCTCCTAGCGAGGTTTTGGGTGGCGACTTGGTGCTGCGAGGGCAGCAGGTGTGCCGACCCGGCTGGTTCGGCTCCGGGCAATGCGGAGTTTGATCTGGTTGCTACGCCGGGGCGGCGGCCCCGGATTTGGCGCGACATTGAGGTCTGCGGGCGGTCGTCTTTAGCGAGGGTAGCAGGGGCTACGAGACGGCTAGGTCGTGCGGCGTTGTGGCTCATGTGCGGCTTTGGTGCAGAGTGGTGTATGTCGGGGCGGCGGCCCCGGATTTGGCGCGACGTTGAGGTCTGCGGGCGGTCGTCTTTAGCGAGGGTAGCAGGGGCTTCGAGACGGCTGGGTCTTGCGGCGCTGTGGCTCGTGTGCGGCTTTGGTGCTGAGTGGTGTATGTCGGGGCGGCGGCCCCGGAGTTGGTGGTGTGTTTTGGGGGCATCGGTGGGCTTGCGTCGTGTGGGCGACGGCCTCCTCTCTTGTGCGGTTTTCCGGCCCTGTTTCCCTCATAAATAGGGCATCTGTATGGTTTTTGGGCCCGGTCTTCCTTATAAACTGGGTCATTTCTATCTTCTCTACGAATTGCAGGAACACCCTGCCCTCTTCGAGAGGTTTCTCGAAAAAAAATATAAGATGTTTTAGCATTTCTCTTTCCATCCGTATCTAGACATGTTTTAGTGCAAGATTCAAATACGGATGAAAAGAGAAATGCTAAAACATCTTATATTTAAGAACGGAGGGAGTATCACATCTATATCTATACTATATATAAAAGACAAACGCTTTCGAGCTCCCTCCTCGCACGGCTACTGTTGGGAGGAACAGTACTATAGTGCTGCGATCCCGGCCGTCCGCCAGCGATCCGATGGCCTGCCGGAGGCGTCGATGACGCTTTTGCACAAACGCCCCTACAGAAACAAAAATCGAACCCGCAGTCCAAGTTTCAACGTGCGGAGGGACCTTTTCGCGATTCCTGTAAAACACAAGGACGTTTCTGTAAAACCGCCCCACGATCCCCTCCCTCCCCTTCTCTCTCCCGTGACGCCGGACGTCGCCGCCGCCGCCGCCGCGCGTTGCCGCCGCTCCGCGCCTCCTTGCTCAGATCGACGGCCGTGGGGAGCTCCGCCGCCGCGTCATCTTCGTCCTCGCCGCCGAACGCGTGCCGGGACGGCCGCGTCGCCCCGCAATCGTCGCCGCCGTGCCCGCGGGCCTCCACCGCGTGTGCACGCCGCCGGCGATGCTCCGGCGGTCATAATGTGGCGGCGCCGCCCCTTTCCGACACCCCGCGCAGAGGCGCGTCCAGCGCGCCTCGCCGCGCGTCCTCGCAGGCGCTGCTCCGACGCCGGCGTCCGTGTCGCCGCGGGAGCTCCACCCGCTCCACCCAGTAGTGACGTCATCTTGACGTCGCCACGGTGGGCCTGGGCTGGCACTGGGCCGGTTGTTTGGGCCGGCCTGCTTGCTAGCTCCTTCTCTTTTTTTCCCCCTTTGTTTTTTCCTTTTTCCCTGCAGTCCAAATTCTAAAAAAAAAACATATATGTACATTTGTATGTAAGTTGCTTAATCTTATTTGCAATAAACATCTCAAAAGAAATTAAACATCTGACATGTAGGAACAACTTATTTAAAAAAAAAATTCTAGAAAATAATTAATATTGATACATATTGAAACATTTAAAATTATTCAAATTTTTAATTTCGCATATGGTCTGTGGCCAAATATTTTTTCACGAATTTTTAACAAATTCACATAATTAGATTCTTTTACCTTCTAAAAAGAGGAAATCGCATATGAATAACTTCTCGCCATTAACAATTTTTTTAAAAAAAGTCAACTATTTACAAATGTAAACTTTTTGTAGACAAAAAAAATCAATGCATTTAAAACTAAGCAACTTCTGACTGTGGATATTTTCAAAAATAACTTTTTTACAACACAGTATTACAAATGTGACTAATATATGAACGTTCACACACAAAAAATAATCACTACTTATGCCATCAATTTGCTAAATATTTGCAACTACAATAAAATATATCAAAGTCCTTACAAAAAATACATGCAACACATCTGAAAATTTCAATTTATTAAGAAAAAAATAGAAGTACTCCGGAATATATAAATATGTATCTCACATATTATCTCATAAATTGCATTCCTCCTGATTATGAAGTTGAAACAAATGTTTATGGTTTATTTCAAGTATATCCAAACACTCCAATTTTCTAAATATCTGCAAATACTCAATATGACAAATTGCTTCACAAATGTGACTAATATATGAACGTTCACACACAAAAAATAATCACTACTTATGCCATCAATTTGCTAAATATTTGCAACTACAATAAAATATATCAAAGTCCTTACAAAAAATACATGCAACACATCGGAAAAATTCAATTTACTAAGAAAAAAATAGAAGTACTCCGAAATATATAAATATGTATCTCACATATTATCTCATAAATTGCATTCCTCCTGATTATGAAGTTGAAACAAATGTTTATGGTTTATTTCAAGTATATCCAAACACTCCAATTTTCTAAATATCTCCAATATTCTAAATATCTGAAAATACTCAATATGACAAATTGCTTCTTCTACGATAAAATATATCATAATTCTCGCAAAAAAAAATACATGCAACACATTTGAAAAAAAATCAATTTGCTAAAAGAATAAAGATGTTCTAAAATATGCATTCTCTCTAATTATGAAGTTCAAAATATTTATGGCAGTTCACTACTCTAATTTACAGAATGTTAGTACGAGATATTATCTCACAAATTGCATTCCTCCTAATTATGAAGTTGAAACAAATGTTTATGGTTTACTTCAAGTATATCCAAACACTCCAATATTCTAAATATCTGAAAATACTCAATATGACAAATTGCTTCTTCTACGATAAAATATATCATAATTCTCGCAAAAAAAATTACATGCAACACATTTGAAAAAAAAATCAATTTGCTAAAAGAATAAAGATGTTCTAAAATATGCATTCTCTCTAATTATGAAGTTCAAAATATTTATGGCAGTTCACTACTCTAATTTAAATTGCATTCCTCCTAATTATGAAATTGAAACAAATGTTCATGGTTTATTTCAAGTATATCCAAACACTCCAATATTCTAAATATCTGGAAATACTCAATATGACAAATTGCTTCTTCTACGATAAAATATATCATAATTCTCGCAAAAAAATACATGCAACACATTTGAAAAAAAAATCAATTTGCTAAAACAATAAAGATGTTCTAAAATATGCTTCCCACTTTCACCAGTTTTTTTTTTTGAAATTCACACAAACTATAAATCAATATCTCTGAATATATCCATTGGAAAAAAATAACATATCAAAACAATCAGAAAAATACATACACCCTAAATATGTTTAAAAAAATGGAATATTCAAATTTTGTGCCCATTTAGACGTAATTCAAATTTTAAATATTGCCGACGAAATACAAACTCTAATTTGGCCAACATTTTAGCGAACATACCGACAATCCATTAAATATATCGATAATGCTAAAAAAACTATATTCTTATGGCAAATTACAAGTATATTTAAACATTCCAATTTAGCCAAAATTTCAACACAATACAAACAAAATTTCCCCAACTGTGGAATCGAATTCACGTGGAATTTCCCTAAAAATTTAAATATTACACACATCTAGCGAATTCACGTGGAACAAAAAAAAACTGCCTTGGAAAATTCAAGGCAGTTTTTAAACATATTCCAATTAAAAACATGTTCCAATTAAACTCAACTTTCACATTTTGTGATGTGTTTACTACTTAATTACTGACTTGGAAAATTCAAGGTACAACCTAAAGATTGAAATTCCAAAATTGAAGGGAGTTTAGTTATAGTAATTGTAAACATTAACCTATGCGAGTTGATATGACATGTTTGTGTTTTCTCTTAAATATTAAATTTAGCTCAACAATCAGAGAAACTTTCAGCTTCATCCAAATCAGAGCATTTAAAAAACGAAAAAAAAACATACTAAAAGCTTCCCACTTTCATCAATTTTTAAAATTCAAACTGATTATAAATAAATATCTCCGAATATATGCAGGGGAAAACACGAGTAATGTATCAAAACAATCAGAAAATTACATACAAGCAGGTTATGCCGAAGGACAAAAGAAAGGAATACTCAATTTTTGTCACCATTTAAAGGTAATTCAAACGCATTTTTACTTAATTCAATTGAATATAGACCCCGAAAATACAAACATGTTCGAACATTTCGAACTACTAAATGTTTGCACATTCTACAAAATAAATAAAAAACATGCTCACAAAAAAAATGCTACCTATTCACAGCAACATGAAAAAACAGATTTCGATTTTTTTTTGAAAACTTCAGAATTTTCAACGGCTTCCAAATCTAAGCATTTTAAAAACGAGAAAAAAAAACGAATAGCTTCCCACTTTCACCAACTTTCGAAATTCAAACAAATTATAAGTCAATATCTCCGAAAATATCCACTAGACAAAAAAATACGAGTAACGTATCAGAACAATCATAAAAATACATACAAACTTCTTACAACAATGCTACCTGACCATACCAAAATTAAAACAATACTCCGCTATTCCATAAAATATATCAAAAATGCTCACAAAGAAAAAAAAGAAAAAAAACAGTACGTACTTACAACAAAAAACAAATATGTTTGAACAATTCAACTTCGCCGAAATTTCGACACCATACAAACAAACTTTCTACAAACGTGGAATCAAATTCAAATGGATTTCCCTAACTTCAATTAAATGTTGACAGTCAAAATACAAACATGTTTGAACATTCCAAAACACTAAACATTTCAATAATCTATAAAATACACCAAAAAATGCTCATAAAAAAAATGGTACCTACTCACAACAAAATAGAAACCTCTACAAAAAATATACCAAAAAAAAAGTGCTCACAAAAAAAAATGGTACCTACTCACAACAAAATAGGAACATGTCTAATCATTCCAATTTAACCGACATTTTAGCGAACAAAAAAAAATATTCTAAAAAAAAAAAACCTCACCAAGGGCGTGGCGTGACGCCACGCTAAATTCAACTAGTAATCACAACGTCCTAACGTTGAGGAGTACTGTAGATCGCATTCGCATCGATAGATAGCAGAGTAGCAGTATACTCAACTCGCATCGATAGATAGGAGTAGGACGCCTCAACTTTGGGTGATCTGACCGATCGAGATGCAACAAATATAAAAGTTGGTTCGACCGCTGCGTGTACCGTTGTACGTCTTATATGGTCTCTGTGCAGTAAAACGTACGTGTTGTCCTTCAGGGTGCAAGCGAGGACACAATGCGGGCGCATGTTTGCCGCATGCGCCCGCAATCGTTTAGCGGGGCGGCCGCGGCAGCCTGCAAACACCGGTAACACAAACACGGCGCCTGCACATGTTGCGCCCAGGAATCGTATTGCTGCAATTTTTGACTCCAATCTCGGTTTCGGCGGAAGCCATGAGCCGCACGAGGCCGTCCTTCTTCTGAGTCTTCACGTCCAAGAAGAAGGCCGCCGACGGCCACAGCTCCTCCCGAAACCCCTTCGACTCCGAAGACGACAGCGGGGTGCGGTACGTAGAGGCCGCCTGCGAGGGCCTCATCTGTGTCGATCCCCGCCGACGGGGCCCCTTCCTCACCAGTGCCATCGCGAGTGGACCCTCCTCCTATTTGTCGGCACCGGCCAAGAGCCGTCGGCGGCTTGAAGGGCCAGTCGGTGCAGGGCCTTGAGGGCTACGCGCAGGGGCGGAGGCAGGATTTGTTTACTTTGGAGATTAGGGGGCGGCTTAACTAAAAAAATTCAAAATATACACTGTTTGAATTTTTTAGCAACAAATCAGTGCTGTTAGGGGGGCCAGGGCCTGTATCCGCCACTGGTCTACGTGTCGTACAAGGAAGAGGAGACCACACGACAGGTCGATGGATGCTTCAGGATCACGAAGGAGATGAGGAAGACCGCCTCCAGGACCCTCGTCACCGTCCACCAGCAGCGTGGAGATGTGGGAGAATTGATCGCGGAGGTAATGGCCCAGCGCCGCCAACGTCCAGTGCGGCAAGCTTGGCCGGCGTTCTAGAATTGATTTGCGGGCCATGCGCTTAGATGTGGGATGAATGGCAGTCCAGTTAATCCCGCAAAACAAATAACATTAGCCGCGGGCATCCACATATGACTATTTGCGGGGCGGGCTTTGCAGCGCCGTGAACATCCCGCGTCCACTTGCACCCTTTTTTTGCGGGGCACTTGCACCCTTAGTTGTTGTTGCGCGTGAAAAAAAAACAGAGAAAACGGTAAGATCAACTATCAATTATGATATCTGCTATTTGGCTTTAATATTTGCAGCTTGTGGCTGGATTTGAGTTACCACTCACCAAAAAATGGGATCGGAATGTCTGGATAGAGTGTCATGGTCAATCAGCTAACTAGTCAATTTCAGTGTTGTAAACCCTTACGATAGGTAGGAAACTAGGAATCTAAAGATTACATCCTTGCTAGGACCAGGTCGCTCCTCAGCGATTTGAATTCTGAGCCATCCGATTGAGCATCCAAAACAATCGTGACCATCCATCCCTAGTGAACCCTGGTTGGCCGGACCAACTCTCACATATACTTTGTACCGCTGCCAGTGGCCCTTTTCTTTTGCGGACCCGCATGGCAGCGTGTGAGGTGGGTCGTGTGTATGTGCCTGGTCTCCAGCATAGCGGGCGCGAAGCTAGCGGTTCCCAATTGGCCGGCGCATTTTTACCCGTGTGGATACGCTTTGTTTGACTGTTAGTGGGCCCATGATTTTGCGGACCCGCTTTCCAGCGTAATGGGCTGTTTCACGTAGTCGTGTAGATCCGGTCTGTGGTGGAGAGGAGACTATGTCTATGCGGGGGGTGTGCGGGGGCATTTTGGAGATTCCACGTCTCATTGTCTCGGGCTCCGGCTCACCGTGGCGTCGTGGCGGAGGATGCCTCGACGCCGGGTACAACTACAACGCCGCTGGGTCTCCGTGCCCGTCTAGCCGGGGCGCTTATGCCCTTGCCGTCTCCCTTTATCTTCTCTCTCCGCTGCTTCGGACTCACGTCATCTCTTCAGTTAGGATCTCGCTGTTGTCTCCCGTCTGGATCTGAAGCTGGTTGAGGTAAATTGCGCCTGGATCCCGTCCAGTTGTCGTTGCCGATGCGACTCCGCCGCTCTCGATCCCCGCTGATTTGGTAGCCGCCAGCTCCGTCGCCGCGCCCGCCGTCATGTCTAGAGCGATGGCTCCGGAGGGATCGACGCTGGTTGAGGTAGGTTGCGCCTGGATCCTCTTCCTTTACTGCACTTTTTTCTCTGTTTGCGCTGAACCTGTTCTTAGGTTGGATCGACTGTGGCTATCTTTTCTTTGCAGTCGCTTCTGTAACTTGCTCTTAGGTTGGATTGGATCCGGTGCTCCATACGAAATGTTGGTTTGAGGTGCGTGCAATAACTCATTTTGTTTTCCTGTCGAGTGGTTATGCATTGAGTTAGATGCAATTTCTAAGTTTTGTAGGCTGTCCAGTTTGTTTTTGGCAGCGGTGATTGCTGTCCATGTGTAGAGTAGATTCGACTCCCAGGTTCATTAGGTTGGCATCTAGATTAACATAAGTATGTAGTTATATATTTATAATCTGAAGAGTACGTTAAATCTTTTTGGCGGGCTAAGTGTTGATGTGGTTAATTAGTTACCTCTAGATGGCTGCTGCCATGCATGCATCTTGGAAAAGGAATCCGTTCCTGATAGACTGATAGGTTAGGACAAAATGGTTAATTAGCTGCCTCTGGATGGATACTACCATGTACGCATCTTACAAAAAGAATCCATGGCCTGATAGGCCAATATGTTAGGACAAGACTTTCCCATGAACCAAAAAATTCTTGATCGATGCTTTATTTAATTTTTGGTAGCGGTTCTTGATGTCCATGTGTAGAGGTAGAATCAGACTGCCAGGTTCTTTAGGTTGTGGAATTTTTTGAACATCGGTGCTTGCTATATCGATAGCCAGTAGTCATTAGCATCAATCAGATTGTTAGGTCTCCGGTAATTACTGTTTTGCTTCCTGACTAGAACATTGTTATATAGCTCATTAGAGCAATTTATTATTTCTTGGTCATTGGTACAGTCATTAGTTGTCTCCGTTGTAGGTGTGCTTTTTTCTTACACGGCTTACAAATTTTTTCTCCTCTGTAGGTTCCAAAATTGTCACTTGGTTTCTTGCTGCTCGGCTATTCTGCATGAAAATAGCCATTGGTCAGCAGGTGAGAAGACAAGCTTCTGCTTATTGTCAGTATACATGTCTTCTCTATCCATGTTGTTGCTATTCTGGGGAGTGCCTAATGATGTATTCATGTGTTTGCGTTGTATCTGTTCTTTTGTTGGGTCGGCTGATTGAGCTTGCCTGTGGCATTCTTTTTTCTGCAGTTGCCACTGTGACTTGCTCATAGGTTGGATCTGGTGCACCATTGGAAGCGTTGGTTTGAGGTTCATGCAAGAAATCTATTTTGTTTTGTTTTCGGTTGGCTATGCATACAGATAGATGCAGTTTCGAGGTTCTTTGTGATGTCCGATTAGAAATCTTTTTTGTTTTCCTATCGGTTGGCTATGCATAGAGGTAAATGCAGTTTCTAGGTTCTTTAGGTTGTCCAATTTATTTATAGCTGCAATGCTTGATGTCCATGCATAGAGGTAAAATCAGATCCATGTTCTTTAGGTTGTGCAATTTTTAAATAATCGTGATGGATGTCCACGCGTAGATATAGATGTAACTGCTTTGGTGTTTGCTTATTGATGGCCAGTAGTCATCAACATCATTTCGATTGCTAGCTCCAGTAATTAGCACTTGATGTTTTGCTTAGCTTTGGTTGTGCATTATGTTAAGCTGATTAGAACACTTTTATTCTTTGCTGGTCATTGGTACAATTTTCGATTGTATGTGTTGCAGGTGAGTTTTATCTTGCACGGCTTACATGCCTCTTCCCCTTTCATAGTTCTAGGATTGTCGCTTGGTTTCTTGATGTTCGTCTGTCCCGCGGGAAAATTGCAGTATACGAGGTTCTGCTTTCTGTTCATGTACACTGTTCAAAACCCCTCTTCCTTTTTCTTTTGTTTCTTGCAACTTGATTTGCCCTGATTGTGATCACCCAATTGTTTTTTGTGGACCTGCAAGAGCTACATAAGTCCTTTGTCTTCAAAAGTTCGGATACCTGGTTAAGTTTTTAGTTCCTTTCCTAGTTTTACAGTTCATTTTGAAGCCAAATGTCTATTGCTTTCATTTTAGAAATAAAATTTCCAAGGTACAGATACTTGCTTATGTTTTGATTACTTCTCGAGTTCATTACATTTTATTTTGTTTTTCCAGTAACTGTTACTTCGCATTTGTATGTGTGAAGAACTGCATATACATGGCTCCAAGCTCAGATTTGCAATGTTTGGTTGGCCTTTCACGGTTTTCTTTTGTGGAGCACAAAAAAGCCGCATGATAGCAATTCGGGATTCTAGGTTATTTGATCGTCCAACGGCTATGAGGTGACATCGGAAAACCATTAGGCGTGCGCTCGCAATTGTTGTTAAGATGTATATCATATTATAATTTGTACCTCCAACATCTATATCGATCTACAAAAGGGTATATATATATATTTACTCTTTTTATCCGGAACTCATGTTATGAGAAAGTAGCCTGCAAGTTGTTCATCGGTTAGCATTGTGAGGGATATGCATCTAGGAAAATTGAATGTGTGAACATGATAATATTATATAGCTCATTCCTGGTCTTTTTAGTGTGCTAATAGTACATACATGTGTTGCTTATTGGGTTAGGATAGGAGATTCCATTAACCATAGGGAGGTTGCCAACTAACTATGGGTTTTGTTGCCTTTGTGCATAATCAATGCTTAATCTTCAAATTGTGCGAGGGAACTGATAGGTTTGACAATGATAAATATGATTTTATTGGTTTTATATTACTGGTATGAACAACTATAATTTCTGCTCCATTGCATGGTACAGTGGTGTTGTTGCCTGGTTAATTATGAGAGAGGAGGTAATTGGGATGCTTAGCTTTCACAAGAACTTTTATTCTTTTGCTTCTTGAATTTTGGTGTCCCTCTTCTCATGTTTACCTAAACTGTTGACTTTACTGCATTGCTAAATTCTGAACCATGATATTGTCAGCTAATAAGGCGGCCATTTTTCTAGCATTTTATTGAGAACTGTTTTACCACATGTCATAATAGCACATTTCTTAATAAGCAATAAGTTCATATAAATTTTCGCTTACTTATGTTATCTATCAATGGTTTGTGTGGGTTGCAAAAGTGCTAACTGTAATGTCACATCAGTCTATGTTATACCGTGTTTCTGTTGGTGTGTGAAACACGTGTTTCGCTGCTCTTGAAGATTAAATTGACTGGTGCAATTAAACTTTTAGTACTAACTGTAATGTCACATCAGTCTACGTTATACCGTTTTTAAAATTACTAGAGCGAGCACGAATTGTGTGTTCGATTTCTTATAAGCAATACTTTGATATATAATGATCAGTACTCTAGCTTTGTTAGCAATCATTTCTCCTACCTCTTTTGAGTTTATTACCATGTTTTTGTTCTCCATTTTGGATTTGCTTCTTTGCATATCTCAACTATATCATTATAGTCTTCAGATTACATGATTAGTTATTTCTTCTTGGTACTTTTGCATTTCAAAACCAAAGCTACTGAATGAATGCTTAAGCCCATTTTACTTCAATCGCGGTATCTTGCATTTCCTTCTCTTTCATGTTAAGGTGTCTGATGCTTAACCTTTTCTTTTGGCAGGATAGGGTATCAGATGCTTCATTTCTCGGTCGCTTGCTGTTACAGGTTGTCCACAACATGCTGTTATAGGTTGGACAGGGTCGCGTAGATGGTAGTGATGTTGGTAAGCGAACTTTATTGCTCTCAAGCCATACCGGTGGCCGTAGTTATTTCACGGAGAACTTGTAGGATGGTCTTTCCATTTGTCGACTCCATGGCGCTCCTGATTTCGTCCTTACTTTTACGTCTAATCCAAACTGGCCCGAGAGTACTGAGGCACTCCTGCTAGAGCCTGGCCAATAACCATGTGATAGGGTGATTGTTAGGGTTTATGAGCTCAAACTTTTTTGAGTGTATAAATGATATTAGAGCTGGCCGTATCTATGTTGTATGGGCTCACTTATATGTTATTTACATTTTTTAGTATTGTTTAGTGCAGTTCTGTATACTGTCGAGTTCCAGAAGCGAGGTATGTTGCATGCTCATATCCTTATTTGGCAGGACATAGACAAAGATCGTCAGGTTAGTGCAACATTGACCGATTCTTTTGTTTCTGTTGAAATTCCACACTCTTTGAATACTGACTATTCTCTTATCATTCGGTAATTGATGGCTTAGCCCATAAAACGATTTTCTTTACATCTCAAGTCATCTTATGATAGTTCCCTTTGTATGTTCTATTTATGCGATTTGCTCTTAGTATACTATAGTTGCTCTCCTTATAGACTGGATCTGCTTAGCATTCTTACATATCAATACCATTCTACATGATTTACTGATTCGCTCAAAGGAAAGTTCGACCCTGCTGATTGATGGAACAGTTGTGACGGACCCCTTACCATCTACTGATCCAAGTTTTCTCGATACATGCTCTCAGGATATCAATAAGCTGGAAATAGCTTCAGGAAAGATGCCAACTCTACCCGCTGATAAAACAACAAGCGAAGCAGTTCCAACAAATAAAGATCTTGAAGAAGAGCCGTCATCCCATGCATCGACAACTTCTTCTCTCCGTGATATGGTGGTCTAACGAAGAAAAACAAGCAGTAGGTCACCTTGCAGAGATGCTACTACTTAAGTTCCGACCAAACCTTACTTACTGTTGTTTCAAGTCCACACAACTACACTTTCGATTACTTCTAAACTTTGTTCCTGCAGAACACACTTATTTTGAATGTACATAGTCTATGTCCATGACTGCCCCGGACAACCCAAGGTCGGTGATATTTTGGTTAGGTCGTCGTCTAGGTCTTGGTTGCCATATGTCTCATTGCCATATGCCACCATTTGTCTTTTGGAAACATTATTGATTATACATGAAATTCGTCAGGTGTTTTGAGATCATGTTTCCCCTATCATGATGATTCCTATCTATGTGTATAGATTGGTAATATCATGATGATTCCTATCTATTGGTAATATAAGTTCAAAATTTATGTATTTAGTACTTCCATGTGTGTGTATAGATTATGTGCACCTAAACGCAACTCTCATAGAGCCATCTTATGTTATTTCAGTGTGGTATGAATCTCTAGATTACTATCCCTGTGCGTTTCACCGTTGCTCTGTTTTTCATGTTTCTTAAGGTTGTGATTGTGTGATGTGGTAATTGTTGATTTCATGCGATATTAGAGATATGCTTTCGTACCTATACACTAATGTTCATATTTCTGTAAATAACAGTATGATCTGTGTGCTTGATCCAGTTACCGCTGTGAGTAATGGCATATCAGCATGACTGATATTACCATTATGTTTAGCTTATACTTTCGGATATTAAACATCTCATTAGTAATCTGTATATAATGTGACAACTATGGGCAAAATATTAAAAGAACCAACAAGTGCCGCGCGGCAGGCCGTGCTTCCAAAACTAGTATATAAACATGCAGCCCGCGACCAAGGTGACTATCGGGGACGGTGTCATGGGGTTGACACGTGCTTGCTTATCCAAGACAGAATCTAGAGAGGCTAGAGTCGGTTTACACAAAAAAAAATCAAAACCGACGGTAAACAAACCCCCTCGGTCACAATTTCAAACCCCTGAGGCTTCATTTATAATCACTACGCATGCACTATTTTATATTGTAGATAAATTACGTGCAAGCAGCTACTCCCTTCATCTATGATCACTATTTTATATTGTAGATATCAATTACACACATCCTCTACAACAACGCAAAACCCTAATGGCCTCACGGATACATACAGCCAAAAAAAGCCGAAAAGGAGAAAAATACCGCTACAGATTTACAGTCCTTGCAGAAGCAGCACAATCACCATCAAGACAACACCTAAAGTCAAGTATTCTAAAAGCGACGTCTCCAATAAAGAAACAGTGCACCAGCGTCGTCATCGTCCGATCATAGATTTTAGGTTTCCATCCTTGAGGTAAACTCCGCTCTCAAAACTATGCCTTCAACAAGGTCATTGTGAGGCACAAACAATTAAGAACAGACCTTGGATTTTCACCGGTGTTGTCACCCCCGCTTACATTTTTTCGAAATGGAGGGTGTTCTGCCAGCCTCTGCATCGAAAGGATGCAGACAACTTTTTCTTTTTTATTAATAAAAAACAGTAACCATATAGGCTTACAAAGAGATTCATCAATCAGCCGGAAGCCACCATCTAGGGGAAAACACGCTACACCTACAAGTTTGATGAAGGGGATGGACCGATCAGAGTCACATGCTCTGACCTCACACGCCAACGTACATCATCTAAATTCGGTGGCCTCATCAAGCCACCCAACAACAAGCTGGGAGCGTCAACGTACCGGTCCACTTACATACCGTTGCTACGAGACCTGAAACTCCAAGCAAACTCCTCATCGCCACATAGGCTCCAATCACCATTAGTAGTCCTCCAATCGGCGTCCATGACATTCTCCGCCTCTGACTTCACCATGGGACCAACATATCCCATGATGGCAACAGCTAGCGGAGCTTCGCATCGCTCTCGCCTTAACGGAGAATCCGTGCGCACAAGCGTATTCCACCCGATCAGCAATCTCCAGGCATACCGCGGCCATGGGAGTTCGCTGGCGGAGCCTTCCGGAACCCCGACACTCCGGCTAGATCAAAGAGGACGGGCGTCAGGCAGATCTTCGTCTTGGCGCGATTTGGAACCCTAGGACCGCCACCTTTATTCATGCCAAGCTGGTAGCCCCCTCGCCACCCGCCAACACCCTATTGGATTTGCCACTCCAAACTGAAAGATTGAATAGAACGATAATTGATTGATCGTATTATGCCACCACATAGGTGTTTATATAGGTGTTTACAGAGAGTCCTATTACAACATGTAAACTTGAGAGGCAAGTAATAGTCTAACATCCCCCCGAAGTCTCAACGGGAGGCTCGACGATGTTGAGACTGAAGTTAATGTCTTGAAACGATGTAGTAGGCAATCCTTTGGTGAAGATATCAGCAAATTGAGCCGTAGTTGGAACGTGCAGCACCCGAACTTGACCGAGAGCCACCTTCTCTCGAACAAAATGTATATCAATCTCAATATGTTTGGTACAACGATGTTGCACAGGATTCCCAGTCGTGTAGACAGCAGAAATATTATCACAGTAAATAATGGTAGCCTGCTGGATTGGTCGATGTAGCTCCGATTTTTCCAGATAGTATGTGCAACTGCATGTGCCATTGCACGATACTCAGCCTCAGCGGACGAGCGGAAGACCGTAACCTGTCTTTTTGAAGACCAAGAAATCAAGTTATTACCAAGAAAAACACAAAATCCGAAATTGGATCTACGAGTATCTGGACAGCCAACCCAGTTTGTATCAGAGTATGCTGTCAAAAAAGTTGGTGGAGAATTGTTTATGTGAAGACCATAATTAAGAGTGCCCTTGAGATATCTTTTTTTTTGAACAGCCAGACTATATATTATATTAAAACACTTTTACAAGGTGAGGAACTCCAACAAAGGGAGTAGACAGTACATGACCATGCAACATACAAATACATAGCTCAAGAAGACGCTCTAAAAGCGAGTGAGTGAGGACTACAATAGGAGCCTGATGGCGGATCGGGCGAGAACTCCGACGCGCAACCACAACTGTAGCCCTCGAGGGCCTCAGCCTTTGTGCTCGCCTATAGTATCCTGGCGGCTCTCCCATAGATCTGATAGGCTTATGCACCTGAGGTTGTAAAGTGCTGAGCTGAAGATTTTTTGTTCGCCTCACCGAGCTCAGCGGAACATGCCTTTCATTAAATCTGGGGTCCAACAACAACAACGATCTCACCCGCTGTCGGTGGAACAACCCGAATGAGAAGGCTTTAACACTCCCTTTGAGAACATCCTCGAACCCATTCTTAATCCAGATGCAGCAAAGACAGTATTCAAATAAGATCACCTCACCAATAAACAGAGAGGCCCTATGGTAAATCAGCAAGCTTGCCTCATGAAACCCATAATAAGAACTGCAGATTTCATCAGCAAAAGCTATGTCCACCACCATGGTGACCAAACAGCATAAGTGTTGTCTCATATGGACGACCAGATAAAGTAAATGGTACATTCCACTTGACTTGGAGGTTATGCAGCTGCAGCCATTCCATCCAAACTCTAGGAGAAAAATGCAATTGACATTGCCAGAACCTAGAGATAGCAATTGAGACTTGTAGAAGGAAGGGCAACTAGTTGTCCACCCCGTAGGAACAATTGCCTCATCAAGAGTAGCAGCAATCACGCAACCGATTTGTAAGCAAGGATGTGTGATTAGTTGAACAATGATCTGGTCTATATCTAATTGCATATCCAACTTTAGGTACCTCGTGACTAGCAAATCTGAATCCTCACAGGGAACAATCGACCAGAAGAAATGAACCTCGGATCTCCTTTGACTGAATCCATCATAGGAATGTGTGAGGGAGGAGTTGACCTTCAGCCAGCCATCAAGGAGAGCTCCGGCGACTACAAGATTGGTGCCGGAAGAGCCGTCGCGGAGAGACCAGGAGACCGACAAAATCATAAGGGCACTCAACAGATCCGGCCATGACCCGAGCTCCAGACCACCTCCAATTACCACCACCCCGTCGCCGGAGAAGATCAGGAGGAGGAGCAAGGCCGGAGAACCTAACCCTACTTTATTGGGGAGAAAGAAAAAACTGCAACACCTAGCTACACAGCTCCGGCCCTCCCTCCCCCTCACCACCGGCCACCATGGCCGCCGGTGACGGGGAGGAGGGAGGCCGGGAACTGGCTTGGATGGAGAGATCAAGGAAGGGAGGGCCACGGAGGTTAAACCACCACAGGGGCGAAGTCGAGCACGAAGCCCAGAGATGCACCCCTTGAGATATCTAAGAATTCGTTTGACATGATTGTAATATGGGATACGAGGATCGGAAATCCACTTTGGCTCCCGGGCTCATCTACACCCGGGTGCCTTTTCGATTTTTTTGAATTTTGAAAACGCTTCAAAAAATCTGAAAAAATTGTGCGTAAACATATTTATGTATTCAATATTCGTGTAAATTTTCGATAGAAAATATCAATTTTTGCGCCCTGTGCAAAAAAGACAAATATCTCACAGACAAAATAGGTGAACAGTCTACTATTCAAAAAGACAGATTTGTCTTTTTTACACAGGGCGCAAAAATTGATATTTTCTGTCGAAATTTTACACGAGTGTTGAATACTTCAATATGTTCATGTCCAATTTTTTTCAGAATTTTTCGAAGCATTTTAGTATTTTAAAAAAATCAGAAACAAAACCGGGAGCATATGAGCCCGGAGCCAAAACGCCATCCTCTACGAGGATCATGTATATAAAGACAGGCTTCTTGGACAGCAACGGAAATTTCAGTCCGTGTAATAATAAGGTATTGGAGAGCACCTACACTAGAAGGCTACGATAAAGAGTAGAATCGGAGAAGGAGCATCCCACTGGTGGAGGCCGGCATCGAGGAAGAAGACGGTAGAAACAGGGACGATCTCCTCTCGGAACCGGCTGAAGAAACCACGCAGCGAGGAGGGGATGAGAAGGAGGCCATCACCTAGATCAAGATCTAGGGATCCAACCCCTCCGAGCCCCCAGACCCCGTCGCCGGCACCACCGATGGGCGACCTCCGCCTCCACTCTGGCTAGGGGCGCCGCCCTGGCCGCTGCTCGAAGACGCGGCGACCTCACCGCCCCAGCAGCTCCGCTGCCGGCCTCTGGCAACCACCCCAAAGACCACCTTTTGGGGGCCCGCACCGCCACGGCGAGCGCCGGCGGCAATGGCAGCTCGAGGGACCGGCGAAGGGAGGGGCTTGGCGGCGCGAGATGGGGAGCCCCCGACGGCACCCCGGGGGACGCCACTGAGGGGTCTAGGTTTGGATCTCTCTAGGGTCTCTTTTTGTTAGCAATAGAGATAGATAGTAGAGATACTTCTCGTCTCCATGTTGAGCTCCCATCATTCGCC